>JAVTVY010056304.1:0-30008 GCA_036873755.1 Hanleya hanleyi | reverse complement strand
AAGAATCTCTGGAGTGCACCCTTTAAGGCATAATAGTGGAGTCTATGCATTATCTTAATGTAGACTCCGTTACGGAGCGCAGATGTATCATTACGCCAGATTGTTTAATTTTGACTGCCTAGTTATACCTGAAGCGCTATTTTCGGAAGCAGGTGGAAAGAAGACCAGGAGTTCGATTAAAATAATCCACAGTGTGTCCATTAGTATACTATTGAGTTTATTGCATACTGTATTCCCTACAGGAGTTATCTCCCCCTGGAATGAGATTTTGGTGGATATTATGGCAGAACGAGGTCCTATCAGAATGATATAAATTTGCCAGTGTCAATTTTCTTTACAAGAGAACACATTTACAGTCCATAAAGGATGGAATGGATGTATATTATTATGGTTTTACGAATTATTTCTCAAGTTTCTGAAGTATTTCCCATGTTTCTAGGAGAAAATTTAGTGCAAAATTACCAATAATTTGACTTGGTTACATCTCTTATTTGCATTTTGCCGCGTTTCTGCTATCATTGGGAAGCGGAAAAGCAACCACGGCCTTCATATTGCCGAATGGATGACCATTATTAAGAAGAAATAGGTTAATTTTGAGTTTTGTTCTCGAAAATCCTGCTAGAATTGGCAAAAGTGATCAAAACAAAGATGGGGTAGGGGGAAAGTTATCGGTCGGATTTCCCAAAATAATATGTATAACTGGCAAGTGTTGTATACCGCCATACTCGCAAACACTCTGAGATTACGATACATGTGAATAATTAATTTCGATAAAAACATCCTGCCCCTTAAGTTGGCCCTCCACAGTTTCGTAGTAATGGCCCCTCTCTAATTTCATAATACGATAGACTGCCCTTGTTCTGCTACATCATAATTCTTCTTGTCTTCTTAATAGCTTATATCTATAATGCCATCCTATTCAGCATTATCAACGCTGCAAACGAATACGTACAAATCGAGTGCTGGCTTCGTCTACACGCTGATCGGGATCATGGAGTAAAGTTTGTCCTGCTTCAGTTATGCCCCTTGGGTGTGCCTAAAAATCGGGACTCACTTACGGGAAGAAAATCTGACAAAAAACGGGCAGGTTGACACCCACTTTTGTTTGCCTTTTTAAGTTGAGACCGGACCAGGGAACGTGAGTAAGAAGTTTAATTGAAATCGCTCTTACAGATTTTTCTGGAAATTGAGCCGAATTTGACCATTATTCGACATTTTTAAGGGGTTTTCTACGAAAAATGAAGCAAGCATGGAGGAGAATGTTCGAGTTAAATTTTTCTATAACATAGCAGTGTTATATCTTAAAATAATAGTTTCATCATGCTCTTTCAGAAAATATATACATATAAGTGATTGGGTTGAAAGTTTTACGACAACTGGCGGCCGAAAAACGGACCCATAGTCTATTCCATGCCGAATGGAAGAATCTCTGGAGTGCACCCTTTAAGGCATAATAGTGGAGTCTATGCATTATCTTAATGTAGACTCCGTTACGGAGCGGAGATGTATCATGACGCCAGATTGTTTAATTTTGACTGCCTAGTTACACCTGAAGCGCTATTTTCGGAAGCAGGTGGAAAGAAGACCAGGAGTTCGATTAAAATAATCCACAGTGTGTCCATTAGTATACTATTGAGGTTATTGCATACTGTATTCACTACAGGAGTTATCTCCCCCTGGAATGAGATTTTGGTGGATATTATGGCAGAACGAGGTCCTATCAGAATGATATAAATTTGCCAGTGTCAATTTTCTTTACAAGAGAACCCATTTGCAGTCCATAAAGGATGGAATGGATGTATATTATTATGGTTTTACGAATTATTTCTCAAGTTTCTGAAGTATTTCCCATGTTTCTAGGAGAAAATTTAGTGCAAAATTACCAATAATTTGACTTGGTTACATCTCTTATTTGCATTTTGCCGCGTTTCTGCTATCATTGGAAAGCGGAAAAGCAACTACGGCCTTCATATTGCCGAATGGATGACCATTATTAAGAAGAAATAGGTTAATTTTGAGTTTTGTTCTCGAAAATCCTGCTAGAATTGGCAAAAGTGATCAAAACAAAGATGGGGTAGGGGGAAAGTTATCGGTCGGATTTCTCAAAATAATATGTATAACTGGCAAGTGTTGTATACCGCCATACCCGCAAACACTCTGAGATTACGATGCATGTGAATAATTAATTTGGTAAAAAACATCCTGCCCCTTAAGGTGGCCCTCCACAGTTTCGTAGTAATGGCCCCTCTCTAATTTCATAATACGATAGACTGCCCTTGTTCTGCTACATCATAATTCTTCTTGTCTTCTTAATAGCTTATATCTATAATGCCATCCTATTCAGCATTATCAACGCTGCAAACGAATACGTACAAATCGAGTGCTGGCTTCGTCTACACGCTGATCGGAATCATGGAGTAAAGTTTGTCCTGCCTCAGTTATGCCCCTTGGGTGTGCCTAAAAATCGGGACTCATTTACGGGAAGAAAATATGACAAAAAATGGGCAGGTTGACACCCACTTTTGTTTGCCTTTTTAAGTTGAGACCGGACCAGGGAACGTGAGTAAGAAGTTTAATTGAAATCGCTCTTACAGATTTTTTCTGGAAATTGAGCCGAATTTGACCATTTTTCGACATTTTTAAGGGGTTTTCTAGGAAAAATGAAGCAAGCATGGAGGAAAATGTTCGAGTTTAATTTTTCTATAACATAGCAGTGTTATATCTTAAAATAATAGTTTCATCATGCTCTTTCAGAAAATATATACATATAAGTGATTTGGGTTGAAAGTTTTACGACAACTGGCGGCCGAAAAACGGACCCATAGTCTATTCCATGCCGAATGGAAGAATCTCTGGAGTGCACCCTTTAAGGCATAATAGTGGAGTCTATGCATTATCTTAATGTAGACTGCGTTACGGAGCGGAGATGTATCATGACGCCAGATTGTTTAATTTTGACTGCCTAGTTACATCTGAAGCGCTATTTTCGGAAGCAGGTGGAAAGAAGACCAGGAGTTCGATTAAAATAATCCACAGTGTGTCCATTAGTATACTATTGAGGTTATTGCATACTGTATTCCCTACAGGAGTTATCTCCCCCTGCAATGAGATTTTGGTGGATATTATGGCAGAACGAGGTCCTATCAGAATGATATAAATTTGCCAGTGTCAATTTTCTTTACAAGAGAACCCATTTACAGTCCATAAAGGATGGAATGGATGTATATTATTATGGTTTTACGAATTATTTCTCAAGTTTCTGAAGTATTTCCCATGTTTCTAGGAGAAAATTTAGTGCAAAATTACCAATAAGTTGACTTGGTTACATCTCTTATTTGCATTTTCCCGCGTTTCTGCTATCATTGGAAAGCGGAAAAGCAACCACGGCCTTCATATTGCCGAATGGATGACCATTATTAAGAAGAAATAGGTTAATTTTGAGTTTAATTCTCGAAAATCCTGCTAGAATTAGCAAAAGTGATCAAAACAAAGATGGGGTAGGGGGAAAGTTATCGGTCGAATTTCCCAAAATAATATGTATAACTGGCAAGTGTTGTATACCGCCATACCCGCAAACACTCTGAGATTACGATACATGTGAATAATTAATTTCGTAAAAAACATCCTGCCCCTTAAGGTGGCCCTCCACGGTTTCGTAGTAATGGCCCCTCTCTAATTTCATAATACGATAGACTGCCCTTGTTCTGCTACATCATAATTCTTCTTGTCTTCTTAATAGCTTATATCTATAATGCCATCCTATTCAGCATTATCAACGCTGCAAACGAATACGTACAAATCGAGTGCTGGCTTCGTCTATCGGGATCATGGAGTAAAGTTTGTCCTGCCTCAGTTATGCCCCTTGGGTGTGCCTAAAAATCGGGACTCATTTACGGGAAGAAAATCTGACAAAAAACGGGCAGGTTGACACCCACTTTTGTTTACCTTTTTAAGTTGAGACCGGACCAGGGAACGTGAGTAAGAAGTTTAATTGAAATCGCTCTTACAGATTTTTCTGGAAATTGAGCCGAATTTGACCATTTTCGACATTTTTAAGGGGTTTTCTAGGAAAAAAGAAACAAGCATGGAGGAAAATGTTCGAATTTAATTTTTCTATAACATAGCAGTGTTATATCTTAAAATAATAGTTTCATCATGCTCTTTCAGAAAATATATACATATAAGTGATTTGGGTTGAAGGTTTTACGACAACTGGTGGCCGAAAAACGGACCCATATTCTATTCCATGCCGAATGGAAGAATCTCTGGAGTGCACCCTTTAAGGCATAATAGTGGAGTCTATGCATTATCTTAATGTAGACTCCGTTACGGAGCGGAGATGTATCATGACGCCAGATTGTTTAATTTTGACTGCCTAGTTACATCTGAAGCGCTATTTTCGGAGGCAGGTGGAAAGAAGACCAGGAGTTCGATTAAAATAATCCACAGTGTGTCCATTAGTATACTATTGAGGTTATTGCATACTGTATTCCCTACAGGAGTTATCTCCCCCTGGAATGAGATTTTGGTGGATATTATGGCAGAACGAGATCCTATCAGAATGATATAAATTTGCCAGTGTCAACTTTCTTTACAAGAGAACCCATTTACAGTCCATAAAGGATGGAATGGATGTATATTATTATGGTTTTACGAATTATTTCTCAAGTTTCTGAAGTATTTCCCATGTTTCTAGGAGAAAATTTAGTGCAAAATTACCAATAATTTGACTTGGTTACATCTCTTATTTGCATTTTGCCGCGTTTCTGCTATCATTGGAAAGCGGAAAAGCAACCACAGCCTTCATATTGCCGAATGGATGACCATTATTAAGAAGAAATAGGTTAATTTTGAGTTTTGTTCTCGAAAATCCTGCTAGAATTGGCAAAAGTGATCAAAACAAAGATGGGGTAGGGGAAAGTTATCGGTCGGATTTCCCAAAATAATATGTATAACTGGCAAGTGTTGTATACCGCCATTCTCGCAAACACTCTGAGATTACGATACATGTGAATAATTAATTTCGTAAAAAACATCCTGCCCCTTAAGGTGGCCCTCCACAGTTTCGTAGTAATGGCCCCTCTCTAATTTCATAATACGATAGACTGCCCTTGTTCTGCTACATCATAATTCTTCTTGTCTTCTTAATAGCTTATATCTACAATGCCATCCTATTCAGCATTATCAACGCTGCAAACGAATACGTAAAAATCGAGTGCTGGCTTCGTCTACACGCTGATCGGGATCATGGAGTAAAGTTTGTCCTGCCTCAGTTATGCCCCTTGGGTGTGCCTAAAAATCGGGACTCATTTACGGGAAGAAAATCTGACAGAAAACGGGCAGGTTGACACCCACTTTTGTTTGCCTTTTTAAGTTGAGACCGGACCAGGGAACGTGAGTAAGAAGTTTAATTGAAATCGCTCTTACAGATTTTTCTGGAAATTGAGCCAAATTTGACCATTTTTCAACATTTTTAAGGGGTTTTCTAGGAAAAATGAAGCAAGCATGGAGGAGAATGTTCGAGTTTAATTTTCCTATAACATAGCAGTGTTACATCTTAAAATAATAGTTTCATCATGCTCTTTCAGAAAATATATACATAAAAGTGATTTGGGTTGAAGGTTTTACGATAACTGGGGGCCGAAAAACGGACCCATAGTCTATTCCATGCCGAATGGAAGAATCTCTGGAGTGCACCCTTTAAGGCATAATAGTGGAGTCTATGCATTATCTTAATGTAGACTCCGTTACGGAGCGCAGATGTATCATTACGCCAGATTGTTTAATTTTGCCTGCCTAGTTACACATGAAGCGCTATTTTCGGAATCAGCTGGAAAGAAGACCAGGAGTTCGATTAAAATAATCCACAGTGTGTCCATTAGTATACTATTGAGGTTATTGCATACTGTATTCCCTACAGGAGTTATCTCCCCCTGGAATGAGATTTTGGTGGATATTATGGCAGACCGAGGTCCTATCAGAATGATATAAATTTGCCAGTGTCAATTTTCTTTACAAGAGAACCCATTTACAGTCCATAAAGGATGGAATGGATGTATATTATTATGGTTTTACGAATTATTTCTCAAGTTTCTGAAGTATTTCCCATGTTTCTAGGAGGAAATTTAGTGCAAAATTACCAATAATTTGACTTGGTTACATCTCTTATTTGCATTTTGCCGCGTTTCTGCTATTATTGGGAAGCGGAAAAGCAACCACGGCCTTCATATTGCCGAATGGATGACCATTATTAAGAAGAAATAGGTTAATTTTGAGTTTTGTTCTCGCAAATCCTGCTAGAATTGGCAAAAGTGATCAAAACAAAGATGGGGTAGGGGGAAAGTTATCGGTCGGATTTCCCAAAATAATATGTATAACTGGCAAGTGTTGTATACCGCCATACTCGCAAACACTCTGAGATTACGATACATGTGAATAATTAATTTCGATAAAAACATCCTGCCCCTTAAGTTGGCCCTCCACAGTTTCGTAGTAATGGCCCCTCTCTAATTTCATAATACGATAGACTGCCCTTGTTCTGCTACATCATAATTCTTCTTGTCTTCTTAATAGCTTATATCTATAATGCCATCCTATTCAGCATTATCAACGCTGCAAACGAATACGTACAAATCGAGTGCTGGCTTCGTCTACACGCTGATCGCGATCATGGAGTAAAGTTTGTCCTGCCTCAGTTATGCCCCTTGGGTGTGCCTAAAAATCGGGACTCACTTACGGGAAGAAAATCTGACAAAAACGGGCAGGTTGACAACCACTTTTGTTTGCCTTTTTAAGTTGAGACCGGACCAGGGAACGTGAGTAAGAAGTTTAATTGAAATCGCTCTTACAGATTTTTCTGGAAATTGAGCCGAATTTGACCATTTTTCGACATTTTTAAGGGGTTTTCTACGAATAATGAAGCAAGCATGGAGGAGAATGTTCGAGTTAAATTTTTCTATAACATAGCAGTGTTATATCTTAAAATAATAGTTTCATCATGCTCTTTCAGAAAATATATACATATAAGTGATTGGGTTGAAAGTTTTACGACAACTGGCGGCCGAAAAACGGACCCATAGTCTATTCCATGCCGAATGGAAGAATCTCTGGAGTGCACCCTTTAAGGCATAATAGTGGAGTCTATGCATTATCTTAATGTAGACTCCGTTACGGAGCGGAGATGTATCATGACGCCAGATTGTTTAATTTTGACTGCCTAGTTACACCTGAAGCGCTATTTTCGGAAGCAGGTGGAAAGAAGACCAGGAGTTCGATTAAAATAATCCACAGTGTGTCCATTAGTATACTATTGAGGTTATTGCATACTGTATTCACTACAGGAGTTATCTCCCCCTGGAATGAGATTTTGGTGGATATTATGGCAGAACGAGGTCCTATCAGAATGATATAAATTTGCCAGTGTCAATTTTCTTTACAAGAGAACCCATTTGCAGTCCATAAAGGATGGAATGGATGTATATTATTATGGTTTTACGAATTATTTCTCAAGTTTCTGAAGTATTTCCCATGTTTCTAGGAGAAAATTTTGTGCAAAATTACCAATAATTTGACTTGGTTACATCTCTCATTTGCATTTTCCCGCGTTTCTGCTATCATTGGAAAGCGGAGAAGCAACCACGGCCTTCATATTGCCGAATGGATGACCATTATTAAGAAGAAATAGGTTAATTTTGATTTTTGTTCTCGAAAATCCTGCTAGAATTGGCAAAAGTGATGAAAACAAAGATGGGGTAGGGGGAAAGTTATTGGTCGGATTTCCCAAAATAATATGTATAACTGGCAAGTGTTGTATACCGCCATACTCGCAAACACTCTGAGATTACGATACATGTGAATAATTAATTTCGTAAAAAACATCCTGCCCCTTAAGGTGGCCCTCCGCAGTTTCGTAGTAATGGCCCCTCTCTAATTTCATATTACGATAGACTGCCCTTGTTCTGCTACATCATAATTCTTCTTGTCTTCTTAATAGCTTATATCTATAATGCCATCCTATTCAGCATTATCAACGCTGCAAACGAATACGTACAAATCGAGTGCTGGCTTCGTCTACACGCTGATCGGGATCATGGAGTAAAGTTTGTCCTGCCTCAGTTATGCCCCTTGGGTGTGCCTAAAAATCGGGATTCATTTACGGGAAGAAAATCTGACAAAAAACGGGCAGGTTGACACCCACTTTTGTTTGCCTTTTTAAGTTGAGACCGGACCAGGGAACGTGAGTAAGAAGTTTAATAGAAATCGCTCTTACAGATTTTTCTGGGAATTGAGCCGAATTTGACCATTTTCGACATTTTTAAGGGGTTTTCTAGGAAAAAAGAAGCAAGCATGGAGGAAAATGTTCGAGTTTAATTTTTCTATAACATAGCAGTGTTATATCTTAAAATAATAGTTTCATCATGCGCTTTCAGAAAATATATACATATAAGTGATTTGGGTTGAAAGTTTTACGACAACTGGCGGCCGAAAAACGGACCCATAGTCTATTCCATGCCGAATGGAAGAATCTCTGGAGTGCACCCTTTAAGGCATAATAGTTGAGTCTATGCATTATCTTAATGTAGACTCCGTTACGGAGCGGAGATGTATCATTACGCCAGATTGTTTAATTTTGACTGCCTAGTTACACCTGAAGCGCTATTTTCGGAAGCAGGTGGAAAGAAGACCATGAGTTCGATTAAAATAATCCACAGTGTGTCCATTAGTATACTATTGAGGTTATTGCATACTGTATTCCCTACAGGAGTTATCTCCCCCTGGAATGAGATTTTGGTGGATATTATGGCAGAACGAGGTCCTATCAGAATGATATAAATTTGCCAGTATCAATTTTCTTTACAAGAGAACCCATTTACAGTCCATAAAGGATGGAATGGATGTATATTATTATGGTTTTACGAATTATTTCTCAAGTTTCTGAAGTATTTCCCATGTTTCTAGGAGAAAATTTAGTGCAAAATTACCAATAATTTGACTTGGTTACATCTTTTATTTGCATTTTGCCGCGTTTCTGCTATCATTGGAAAGCGGAAAAGCAACCACGGCCTTCATATTGCCGAATGGATGACCATTATTAAGAAGAAATAGGTTAATTTTGAGTTTTGTTCTCGAAAATCCTGCTAGAATTGGCAAAAGTGATCAAAAGAAAGATGGGGTAGGGGGAAAGTTATCGGTCGGATTTCCCACAATAATATGTATAACTGACAAGTGTTGTATACCGCCATACTCGCAAACACTCTGAGATTACGATACATGTGAATAATTAATTTCGTAAAAAACATCCTGCCCCTTAAGGTGGCCCTCCACAGTTTCGTAGTAATGGCTCCTCTCTAATTTCATAATACGATAGACTGCCCTTGTTCTGCTACATCATAATTCTTCTTGTCTTCTTAATAGCTTATATCTATAATGCCATCCTATTCAGCATTATCAACGCTGCAAACGAATACGTACAAATCGAGTGCTGGCTTCGTCTACACGCTGATCGCGATCATGGAGTAAAGTTTGTCCTGCCTCAGTTATGCCCCTTGGGTGTGCCTAAAAATCGGGACTCACTTACGGGAAGAAAATCTGACAAAAACGGGCAGGTTGACACCCACTTTTGTTTGCCTTTTTAAGTTGAGACCGGACCAGGGAACGTGAGTAAGAAGTTTAATTGAAATCGCTCTTACAGATTTTTCTGGAAATTGAGCCGAATTTGACCATTTTTCGACATTTTTAAGGGGTTTTCTAGGAAAAATGAAGCAACCATGGAGGAGAATGTTCGAGTTTAATTTTTCTATAACATAGCAGTGTTATATCTTAAAATAATAGTTTCATCATGCTCTTTCAGAAAATATATACATATAAGTGATTTGGGTTGAAGGTTTTACGACAACTGGTGGCCGAAAAACGGACCCATATTCTATTCCATGCCGAATGGAAGAATCCCTGGAGTGCACCCTTTAAGGCATAATAGTGGAGTCTATGCATTATCTTAATGTAGACTCCGTTACGGAGCGGAGATGTATCATGACGCCAGATTGTTTAATTTTGACTGCCTAGTTACATCTGAAGCGCTATTTTCGGAAGCAGGTGGAAAGAAGACCAGGAGTTCGATTAAAATAATCCACAGTGTGTCCATTAGTATACTATTGAGGTTATTGCATACTGTATTCACTACAGGAGTTATCTCCCCCTGGAATGAGATTTTGGTGGATATTATGGCAGAACGAGGTCCTATCAGAATGATATAAATTTGCCAGTGTCAATTTTCTTTACAAGAGAACCCATTTACAGTCCATAAAGGATGGAATGGATGTATATTATTATTGTTTTACGAATTATTTCTCAAGTTTCTGAAGCATTTCCCATGTTTCTAGGAGAAAATTTAGTGCAATAATTTGACTTGGTTACATCTCTTATTTGCATTTTCCCGCGTTTCTGCTATCATTGGAAAGCGGAAAAGCAACTACGGCCTTCATATTGCCGAATGGATGCCCATTATTAAGAAGAAATGGGTTAATTTTGAGTTTTGTTCTCGAAAATCCTGCCAGAATTGGCAAAAGTGATCAAAACAAAGATGGGGTAGGGGGAAAGTTATCGGTCGGATTTCCCAAAATAATATGTATAACTGGCAAGTGTTGTATACCGCCATACTCGCAAACACTCTGAGATTATGATACATGTGAATAATTAATTTCGTAAAAAACATCCTGCCCCTTAAGGTGGCCCTCCACAGTTTCGTAGTAATGGCCCCTCTCTAATTTCATAATACGATAGACCGCCCTTGTTCTGCTACATCATAATTCTTCTTGTCTTCTTAATAGCTTATATCTATAATACCATCCTATTCAGCATTATCAACGCTGCAAACGAATACGTACAGATCGAGTGCTGGCTTCGTCTACACGCTGATCGGGATCATGGAGTAAATTTTGTCCTGTCTCAGTTATGCCCCTTGGGTGTGCCTAAAAATCGGGACTCATTTACGGGAAGAAAATCTGACAAAAAACGGTTAGGTTAACATCCCCTTTTTTTTGCCTTTTTAAGTTGAGACCGGACCAGGGAACGTGAGTAAGAAGTTTAATTGAAATCGCTCTTACAGATTTTTCTGGAAATTGAGCCGAATTTGACCATTTTCGACATTTTTAAGGGGTTTTCTAGGAAAAATGAAGCAAGCATGGAGGAGAATGTTCGAGTTTAATTTTTCTACAACATAGCAGTGTTATATCTTAAAATAATAGTTTCATCATGCTCTTTCAGAAAATATATACATATAAGTGATTTGGGTTGAAGGTTTTACGACAACTGGTGGCCGAAAAACAGATCCATAGTCTATTCCATGCCGAATGGAAGAATCTCTGAAGTGCACCCTTTAAGGCATAATAGTGGAGTCTATGCATTATCTTAATGTAGACTCCGTTACGGAGCGGAGATGTGTCATTACGCCAGATTGTTTAATTTTGACTGCCTAGTTACACCTGAATCGCTATTTTCGGAAGCAAGTGGAAAGAAGACCAGGAGTTCGATTAAAATAATCCACAGTGTGCCCATTAGTATACTATTGAGGTTATTGCATACTGTATTCCATACAGGAGTTATCTCCCCCTGCAATGAGATTTCGGTAGATATTATGGCAGAACTAGGTCATATCAAAATGATATCAATTTGCCAGTGTAAATTTTTTTTACAAGAGAACCCATTTACAGTCCATAAAGGATGGAATAGATGTATATTATTATGGTTTTACGAATTATTTTTCAAGTTTCTGAAATATTTCCCATGTTTCTGGGAGGAAATTCAGTAGAAAATTACCAATAATTTGACTTGGTTCCATCTCTTATTTGCATTTCCCCATGTTTCTGCTATCATTGGAAAGCGGAAAAGCAACCACGGCCTTCATATTGCCGAATGGATGCACATTATTAAGAAGAAATAGGTTAATTTTGAGTTTTGTTCTCGAAAATCCTGCTAGAATTGGCAAAAGTGATCAAAACAAAGATGGGGTAGGGGGAAAGCTATCGGTCGGATTTCCCACATTAGTATGTATAACTGGCAAGTGTTGTATACCGCCATACTCGCAAACACTCTGAGATTACGATACATGTGAATAATTAATTTCGTAAAAAACATCCTGCCCTTTTAAGGCATAATAGTGGAGTCTATGCATTATCTTAATGTAGACTCCGTTACGGAGCGGAGATGTATCATTACGCCAGATTGTTTAATTTTGACTGCCTAGTTACACCTGAAGCGCTATTTTCGGAAGCAGGTGGAAAGAAGACCAGCAGTTCGATTAAAATAACTCACAGTGTGTCCATTAGTATACTATTGAGG
Source organism: Hanleya hanleyi (assembly GCA_036873755.1). Classification (NCBI taxonomy): domain Eukaryota; kingdom Metazoa; phylum Mollusca; class Polyplacophora; order Lepidopleurida; family Hanleyidae; genus Hanleya; species Hanleya hanleyi. Next base: position 17,672 of record JAVTVY010056304.1, on the reverse strand, counting down.
TTATTGCATACTGTATTCCATACAGGAGTTATCTCCCCCTGGAATGAGATTTCGGTGGATATTATGGCAAATCGCGGTTCTATCAGAATGATATACATTTGGCAGAACTATTTTCTTTACAAGATAACCCATTTACAGTCCATAAAGGATGGAATGGATGTATATTATTGAGGCTTTATGAAATATTTCTCAAGTTTCTGAAGCATTTCCCATGTTTCTAGAAGAAAATTTAGTGCAAAATTACCAATAATTTGACTTGGTTACATCTCTTATTGGCATTTTTTCCGCGTTCCTGGTATCATTGGAAAGCGGAAAAGCAACCACGGCCTTCATATTGCCGAATAGATGACCATTATTAAGAAGATATAGGTTAATTTTGAGTTTTGTTCTCGAAAATCCTGCTAGAATTGGCAAAAGTGATCAAAACAAAGATGGGGTAGGGGAAAAGTTATCGGTCGGATTTCCCAAAATGATATGTATAACTGGCAAGTGTTGCATACCGCCATACTCGCAAACACTATGAGATTACGATACATGTGAATAATTAATTTCGTAAAAAGCAACCTGCCCCTTAAGGTGGCTCTCCGCAGTTTCGTAGTAATGGCCCTCTCTAATTTCATAATACGATAGACTGCCCTTGTTCTGCTACATCATAATTCTTCTTGTCTTCTTAATAGCTTATATCTATAATGCCATCCTATTCAGCATTATGAACGCTGCAAACGAATACGTACAAATCGAGTGCTGGCTTCGTCTACACGCTGATCGGGATCATGGAGTAAAGTTTGTCCTGCCTCAGTTATGCCCCTTGGGTGTGCCTAAAAATCGGGACTCATTTACGGGAAGAAAATCTGACAAAAAACGGTTAGGTTGACACCCACTTTTGTTTGCCTTTTTAAGTTGAGACCGGACCAGGGAACGTGTGTAAGAAGTTTAATTAAAATCGCTCTTACAGATTTTCTGGAAATTGAGCCGAATTTGACCATTTTTCGGCATTTTTAAGGGGTTTTCTAGGAAAAATGAAGCAAGCATGGAGAAGAATGTTCGAGTTTAAATTTTCTATAACATAGCAGTGGTATATCTTAAAATAATAGTTTCATCGTGCTCTTTCAGAAAATATATACATATAAGTTATTTGGGTTGAGGGTTTTACGACAACTGGTGGCCGAAAAATGGACCCATAGTCTATTCCATGCCGAATGAAAGAATCTCTGGAGTGCACCCTTTAAGGCATAATAGTGGAGTCTATGCATTATCTTAATGTAGACTCCGTTACGGAGCGGAGATGTATCATTACGCCAGATTATTTAATTTTGACTGCCTAGTTACACCTGAAGCGCTATTTTCGGAAGCAGGTGGAAAGAAGACCAGGAGTTCGATTAAAATAATCCACAGTGTGTCCATTAGTATACTATTGAGGTTATTGCATACTGTATTCCCTACAGGAGTTATCTCTCCCTGGAATGAGATTTTGGTGGATATTATGGCAGAACGAGGTCCTATCAGAATGATATAAATTTGCCAGTGTCAATTTTCTTTACAAGAGAACCCATTTACAGGCCATAAAGGATGGAATGGATGTATATTATTATGGTTTTACGAATTATTTCTCAAGTTTCTGAAGTATTTCCCATGTTTCTAGGAGAAAATTTAGTGCAAAATTACCAATAATTTGACTTGGTTACTTCTCTTATTTGCATTTTCCCGCGTTTCTGCTATCAATGGAAAGCGGAAAAGCAACCACAGCCTTCATATTGCCGAATGGATGACCATTATTAAGAAGAAATAGGTTCACTTTGAGTTTTGTTCTCGAAAATCCTGCTAGAATTGGCAAAAGTGATCAAAACGAAGATGGGGTAGGGGAAAATTATCGGTCGGATTTCCCAAAATAATATGTATAACTGGCAAGTGTTGTATACCGCCATACTCGCAAACACTCTGAGATTACGATACATGTGAATAATTAATTTCGTAAAAAACATCCTGCCCCTTAAGGTGGCCCTCCAAAGTTTCGTAGTAATGGCCCCTCTCTAATTTCATAATACGATAGACTACCCTTGTTCTGCTACATCATAATTCTTCTTGTCTTCTTAATAGCTTATATCTATAATGCCATCCTATTCAGCATTATCAACGCTGCAAACGAGTACGTACAAATCGAGTGCTGGCTTCGTCTACCCGCACATCGGGATCATGGAGTAAAGTTTGTCCTGCCCCAGTTATGCCCCTTGGGTGTGCCTGCAAATTGGGACTCATTCACGGGAAGAAAATCTGACAAAAAACGGGCAGGTTGACACCCACTTTTGTTTGCCTTTTTAAGTTGAGACCGGACCAGGGAACGTGAGTAAGAAGTTTAATTGAAATCGCTCTTACAGATTTTTCTGGAAATTGAGCCGAATTTGACCATTTTTCGACATTTTTAAGGGGTTTTCTAGGAAAATGAAGCAAGCATGGAGGAGAATGTTCGAGTTTAATTTTTCTATAACATAGCAGTGTTATATCTTAAAATAATAGTTTCATCATGCTCTTTCAGAAAATATATACATATAAGTGATTTGGGTTGAAAGTTTTACGACAACTGGCGGCCGAAAAACGGACCCATAGTCTATTCCATGCCGAATGGAAGAATCTCTGGAGTGCACCCTTTTTAAGGCATAATAGTGGAGTCTATGCATTATCTTAATGTAGACTCCGTTACGGAGCGGAGATGTATCATTACGCCAGATTGTTTAATTTTGGCTGCCTAGTTACACCTGAAGCGCTATTTTCGGAAGCAGGTGGAAAGAAGACCAGGAGTTCGATTAAAATAATCCACAGTATGTCCATTAGTATACTATTGAGGTTATTGCATACTGTATTCCATACAGGAGTTATCTCCCCGTGAGATGAGATTTCGGTGGATATTATGGCAGAACGAGGTCCTATCAGAATGGTATAAATTTGCCAGTGTAAATTTTCTTTACAAGAGAACCCATTTACAGTCCATAAAGGATGGAATGGATGTATATTATTATGGTTTTACGAATTATTTCTCAAGTTTCTGAAGTATTTTCCATGTTTCTAGGAGAAAATTTAGTGCAAAATTACCAATAATTTGACTTGGTTACATCTCTTATTTGCATTTTGCCGCGTTTCTGCTATCATTGGAAAGCGGAAAAGCAACCACGGCCTTCATATTGCCGAATGGATGACCATTATTAAGAAGAAATAGGTAGTGTGCAGTGGATATGTAAACAATACATTGTTGAAAGACAATCTCCTTTAGTGAATATGAGTAGTTATAATTCTTATGTCATTTTGGGACATAAATTTTTATATAGTTAGAATATTGGAATGCAGCTACTTGTACTTGTACAGAATGTATCAAATGTTGAATGAGATGGGGACATATACATGTAAACATCTCTATGTCATGTTAGATGGTTTGTTTGTTTTCATTATTAACCACCAGTCTGTCCATGACGTAATTTCATAAATATTATTTTTATTGGATGGATTTCAAGCAATAGCGATCGGCATTCTATAGATTGATGATGGCAGGCTGACTGGTTGGTTGTGTGTGACCGTGTCTGACTTCAACGATCAGGTACTTTTCATTATCCACCCCATTACCGCCATCTTCTGGGTTACTGAGCTCACCCTTTTTCTCCTGGACTAATCTTTACCCCACCCATTACCTCTACTATTCATTTGCTTTACATCACTGAACACTTGTGGAACACATCCATTACTCTCCTGAGCCCTCTCAATCCCATTCTTTCATATGTTTTGGAAGCTTGCACCATGCCTCGGGGCTGAATTCTGACTCATGTGGTACATGTACAGAGCCCAACCGTCTCTTGCGAACTAAACTTTGCCTCATCCCATAGCCTCATATATTGTGTAAGCTTACACAATTGTACATTGACGAGACATATCCTTTACTTCCTGGGTGTTGTCCCCACCCCCAAGGAACTGATCTCCATTCCCCTTCATATGTTGTCAGCTCACATCCATTAACACCCATAGCCGCCCCCCCCCCCTTTGCTTTACATCACCACAATATTCTGGAAGCTTACATCATGCTACACTTATATAAGGCATCCTCTACCCCAGGTCTGAATCTTGACCTCCATGGGTACTGAATCCCATCCTATATCTTCCAAACTGAGTCTCACACCACTCATAACCTTATGTATTCTGAAACCTCACATCATTAAACCCTTGTGGGACACATCCATAACCAGAGGGTTGTCCTTACCAAAAATAAGTAAGCCTTTCCTGTATCATCTGAAATCTCATCATACATTTCAGGATCTTAATGTATGCTACACTTTGCATTTACTACCTGCCGAGGCTGAATCCTCACCCTTGGGAAACTTAGCCTAACCCCATCCCATAGCCTCATATATATCTGAAAGCTTACATCATTTTACACATGTGGGACACATCTGTTTCCCCTTGGGATTATCCCTACTTCCAAGGAATGAGTCTCACCCTGAATATCCTAAAGTAAGCCCCATCCGACCTTTAATAATTTACCGGACAGATTACAGCTGTCTAAACTCAAAAGATCAGGGAGTGAGTGAGTAGTAGGGTTTACCGGCATTTTTAACCTTGTTTCACTCATATCACGATGATGCTTACATGTGCCAGAACACGAGAGTGCTCACAGTTCCTATTACCCTGAACACTGATCAGCCCAGCCAGTACAGCACCCGGTCACCCATCCAATTATCGACCGAGCTTAACGTTGGACTGATTAAAATGTTACATTGTACCAACATTATTTTTTTGTTGGACTGACTGAGATGTTACACATTGATCCAACATTTTTTGCGTTGGACTGACCGAAATGTTATATTGCACCAACATTATCTTTGTGTTGGACCGACTGAAATGCTACATGGTACCAACATCTTTGTGTTGGAATGACTGAAAAGTTACATGTGACAACATTATCCTGTGTTGGACTGACTGACATGTTACATTGTATGAACCAACATTATCATTGTGTTGGACTGACTGAAATATTACATTGAACCAACATTATCTTTGTGTTGGACCGACTGAAATGTTACATGTGACAACATTATCCTGTGTTAGACTGACTGACATGTTACATTGTATGAACCAACAGTATCATTGTGTTAGACCTGTTACATTGTACCAACATTATCTTTTCGTTGGACTGACTGAGACGTTACATTGTACGAACATTATCTTCAGGTTGGTTTGATTGAAATGTTAATTGTACCAACATTATTTTTGTGCCAAATGCGATTTGTTTATTACTAAAGTGGTCTGGTTGACTTAAATGTTACATGTAACAGCATAATCTTCATTCAGGCTGAGTGTGTTGTGTTGGACTGACTGAAATGTTACATTGTATGGAAGTTACAACAGTATGATTGTGTTGGACTGAGTGAAATGTTACATTGTATGGACCAGCACTATCATTGTGTTGGACTGACTGAAATGTTACATTGTACCAACATTATCTTTGTGTTGGACTGACTGAAATGTTACATTATACCAGCTTTATCTTTGGGGTAGACTGACTGAAATGTTACATTGTATGAACCAACATTATCATTGTGTTGGACTGGCTGAAAGGTTACATTGTATGAATCAACATTGTGTTGGACTGGCTGAAAGTTACATTGTATCAACATTATCTTTGTGTAGGACTGACTGAAATGTTACATTGTACCAACATTGTCTTTGTGTTGGACTGACTGCAGTGTTACATTGTACCAACATTATCTTTGTGAAATGTTACATTGTACCAACATTATCTTTGTGTTGGACCGATTGAAATGTTACATTGTATCAGCTTTATCTTTGTGTTGGACCCACTGAAATGTTACATGTAACAACAACATCCTGTGTTGGACTGACTGAAATGTTACATTGTATGAACCAACAATATGATTGTGTTGGACTGAGTTAAATGTTACCATGTATGGACGAACACTATCATTGTGTTGGACTGGCTCAAAGGTTACATTGTACCAACATTATCTTTGTGTAGGACTGACTGAAATGTTGCATTGTACCAAGATTATCTTTATGTTAGACCGACTGAAATGTTACATTGTACCAACATTATCTTTATGTTGGACCGACTGAAATGTAACATGTAACAACCTAATCTTGGGTTATGTTGACTGAAAGGTTACATGCTGCAATGCTATCTTACATCTTACTGACTGAAATGTTGAATTGTATGGCCAGACATTGTCTTTGTGTTGGACTGATATATGTGCTAATGGAATGTTCAGCATTCTGATTTCTACAGTGGTTAACTGATTTGTCACCTGTTTCATACATACGGTTGTTCATTTACATGTATCTGAGGCATTTGTTTAGCTCTTAAACATTGTCATGATTTGTATGTTGCAATCCTTTAATACATTTATGGAATTTGAAATGTTCTTCTGTCATTATTTAGCATGTTATGATTAATATATGTTCATGTACTTTCAGACGGATGCGTTCTCGATTAACCAACAAAATATATGTGTGTCAATCAACATTTGATCCATACTGTATATTGGATGGGGTGTCCAGAGTTTGGTGGTTGTTTCAACTATGGAAAGTATGGTTCTGCAACCATATCACATATGGTTAATTTTACCACACTGGTGATGTTTGGTTTTGACCCATAATTGTATGGTATCTGAACCAGATGCCAAATGGTCAAACATACCATACAATATTGGGTTTAGATGACCAAAGTTTTTGTGGTTATTCCAACCGTACACAACTATGGTTACCGCGACCATATCAAAAATGGTTCATTCTGTCATGGTTGGACTGACCATGCCTATGTGAACCAGAATATATATGGTCAAATTGACCATATGATTCTTAGTAATAGTGACTAATATTTTCTGGGTTGTTTCAACCATGTAACAAACCTGGGTCATTATAACCATGTTGAATCTGGTCAGTTCAACCATCTGAGTTCGACCACCGATAATCTGGTCCGTCGCGTCTGAACCAGAAAATTTCTGGTCGGAGGCGACCATAAATTTGTTGGTACATTCGACCAAATCCTTTTAACAGTGTAGGTCGACCCCGTCTTTTCGCCATTTTAAAATGTCCGTTGGACGGGAAACGCTTTGACGTGAGTAAAAAGAAAATCAAAATAAAATTGCTGACCTGGAATTCTTGGAATCTCTAAAAAAGTGCAAAATTTGCATCGACCGGGAATCGAACCCGGGTCACCCGCGTGGCAGGCGAGAATTCTACCACTGAACCACCGATGCTGATATGACTGCAACACCGTTATCTGCAACACGCATGCTGTCAACTAGACTATAAACAAAATAGATAAATACAGATGTAAATAAAATTGCTTACCTGGAATTCTTGAAATCTCTAAAAAAAGTGCCAAATTTGCATCGGCCGGGAATCGAACCCGGGTCACCCGCGTGGCAGGCGAGAATTCTACCACTGAACCACCGATGCTGATATGACTGCAACATTGTTATCTGCAACACGCATGCTGTCGACTAGACTATAAACAAAATAGATAAATACAGAGGTATATAAAATTGCTGACCTGGAATTCTTGAAATCTCTGAAAAAAGTGCAAAATTTGCATCGGCCGGGAATCGAACCCGGGTCACCCGCGTGGCAGGCGAGAATTCTACCACTGAACCACCGATGCTGATATGACTGCAAGTTCGTTATCTGCAATACGTATGCTGTCAACTAGACTATAAGCAAAAAAGATAAATGCAGAAGTGAATAAATTGCTGACCTGGAATTCTTGAGATAATAACATTTGAATTCCCCGAAAGTCAATCTTAATCGAGTCCTGAAGTTTACATTGTAACATTGTCAAAAAGCTTGGTTTCTGTCTTTCAACATATACAGAACTGAAATGATCCGCATTTTACGCTGTCACAAGGTCACCTCTAAGTAAACATTCATTTACAACATTCGAAAAAAAAATCATTCCGGGTCTTCGGTGTAGCAGGGGAAAATGACCAACGTAGGTTACCTGTAGTCAGGCCTGATAATATGCCTCTCAGCGGTTGATGATATTACCGCCAAACTCGGTCACATTGTAATCATGATCACAGGTACTTCTTGCAGGTGAGTTGTTCGTCATCGTGAGGCTTCATCACCCAAGCCTGGCCTTCAACTTCAGGGTGCAGTCCACACTTGCCACGGTTTCGCACAGTGACCCCTCCCTAATTTTATGATGAGGAAGGTTGCACGTATTTGACAGCATGTTAATTCTTCTTTCCTTTGTGCAAACTGATATCTATAATATCACCCTGTTGGACGTCACATTTCTCCAAACGAGGATATAGTAATTGCTTGTTGGTCGCATATACGCGATACTCCAGAGTTAATCGTACCCGAAATTGAATATATGGCAGGCCAAAATCTGAACTTTTTCGGGGAGCGAAAATGGACGTAACCATTTCTCCAAACGAGGATATAGTAATTGCTTGTTGGTCGCATATACGCGACACTCCAGAGTTAATCGTACCCGAAATTGAATATATGGCAGGCCAAAATCTGAACTTTTTCGGGGAGCGAAAATGATGATTTCTCTGGCGATAACATATTACAAAAAAAAAAACGAGTAGGTCGACCCCGTATTTTCGCCATTTTAAAATGTCCGTTGGACGGGAAACGCTTTGACGTGAGTAAAAAGAAAATCAAAATAAAATTGCTGGCCTGGAATTCTTGGAATCGCTAAAAAAGTGCAAAATTTGCATCGGCCGGGAATCGAACCCGGGTCACCCGCGTGGTAGGCGAGAATTCTACCACTGAACCACCGATGCTGATATGACTGCAACACCGTTATCTGCAACACGCATGCTGTCAACTAGACTATAAACAAAATAGATAAATACAGATGTAAATAAAATTGCTTACCTGGAATTCTTGAAATCTCTGAAAGAAGTGCAAAATTTGCATCGGCCGGGAATCGAACCCGGGTCACCCGCGTGGCAGGCGAGAATTCTACCACTGAACCACCGATGCTGATATGACTGCAAGTTCGTTATCTGCAATACGTATGCTGTCAACTAGACTATAAGCAAAAAAGATAAATGCAGAAGTGAATAAATTGCTGACCTGGAATTCTTGAGATAATAACATTTGAACTCCCCGAAAGTCAATCTTAATCGAGTCCTGAAGTTTACATTGTAACATTGTCCAAAAGCTTGGTTTCTGTCTTTCAACATATACAGAACTGAAATGATCCGGCATTTTACACTGTCACATGGTCACCTCTAAGTAAACATTCATTTACAACATTCGAAAAAAAAATCATTCCGGGTCTTCGGTGTAGCAGGGGAAAATGACCAACGTAGGTTACCTGTAGTCAGGCCTGATAATATGCCTATCAGCGGTTGATGATATTACCGCCAAACTCGGTCACATTGTAATCATGATCACAGGTAATTCTTGCAGGTGAGTTGTTCGTCATCGTGAGGCTTCATCACCCAAGCCTGGCCTTCAACTTCAGGGTGCAGTCCACACTTGCCACGGTTTCGCACAGTGACCCCTCCCTAATTTTATGATGAGGAAGGTTGCACGTATTTGACAGCATGTTAATTCTTCTTTCCTTTGTGCAAACTGATATCTATAATATCACCCTGTTGGACGTCACCATTTCTCCAAACGAGGATATAGTAATTGCTTGTTGGTCGCATATACGCGACACTCCAGAGTTAATCGTACCCGAAATTGAATATATGGCAGGCCAAAATCTGAACTTTTTTCGGGGAGCGAAAATGGACGTAACCATTTCTCCAAACGAGGATATAGTAATTGCTTGTTGGTCGCATATACGCGACACTCCAGAGTTAATCGTACCCGAAATTGAATATATGGCAGGCCAAAATCTGAACTTTTTCGGGGAGCGAAAATGGACGTCACCATTTCTCCAAACGAGGATATAGTAATTGCTTGTTGGTCGCATATACGCGACACTCCAGAGTTAATCGTACCCGAAATTGAATATATGGCAGGCCAAAATCTGAACATTTTCGGGGAGCGAGGCAGGCGAGAATTCTACCACTGAACCACCGATGCTGATATGACTGCAAGTTCGTTATCTGCAATACATATGCTGTCAACTAGACTATAAGCAAAAAAGATAAATGCAGAAGTGAATAAATTGCTGACCTGGAATTCTTGAGATAATAACATTTGAATTCCTCGAAAGTCAATCTTAATCGAGTCCTGAAGTTTACATTGTAACATTGTCAAAAAGCTTGGTTTCTGTCTTTCAACATATACAGAACTGAAATGATCCGGCATTTTACACTGTCACATGGTCACCTCTAAGTAAACATTCATTTGCAACATTCGAAAAAAAAATCATTCCGGGTCTTCGGTGTAGCAGGGGAAAATGACCAACGTAGGTTACCTGTAGTCAGGCCTGATAATATGCCTCTCAGTGGTTGATGATATTACCGCCAAACTCGGTCACATTGTAATCATGATCACAGGTAATTCTTGCAGGTGAGTTGTTCGTCATCGTGAGGCTTCATCACCCAAGCCTGGCCTTCAACTTCAGGGTGCAGTCCACACTTGCCACGGTTTCGCACAGTGACCCCTCCCTAATTTTATGATGAGGAAGGTTGCACGTATTTGACAGCATGTTAATTCTTCTTTCCTTTGTGCAAACTGATATCTATAATATCACCCTGTTGGACGTCACCATTTCTCCAAACGAGGATATAGTAATTGCTTGTTGGTCGCATATACGCGACACTCCAGAGTTAATCGTACCCGAAATTGAATATATGGCAGGCCAAAGTCCGAACTTTTTCGGGAAGCGAAAATGGACGTAACCATTTCTCCAAACGAGGATATAGTAATTGCTTGTTGGTCGCATATACGCGACACTCCAGAGTTAATCGTACCCGAAATTGAATATATGGCAGGCCAAAATCTGAACTTTTTCGGGGAGCGAAAATGATGATTTCTCTGGCGATAACATTTTACAAAAAAAAAACGAGTAGGTCGACCCCGTATTTTCGCCATTTTAAAATGTCCGTTGGACGGAAAACGCTTCGACGTGAGTAAAAAGAAAATCAAAATAAAATTGCTGACCTGGAATTCTTGGAATCTCTAAAAAAGTGCAAAATTTGCATCGGCCGGGAATCGAACCCGGGTCACCCGCGTGGCAGGCGAGAATTCTACCACTGAACCACCGATGCTGGTATGACTGCAACACCGTTATCTGCAACACGCATGCTGTCAACTAGACTATAAACAAAATAGATAAATACAGATGTAAATAAAATTGCTTACCTGGAATTCTTGAAATCTCTAAAAAAAAGTGCAAAATTTCCATCGGTCGGGAATCGAACCCGGGTCACCCGCGTGGCAGTCGAGAATTCTACCACTGAACCACCGATGCTGATATGACTGCAACACTGTTATCTGCAACACGCATGCTGTCAACTAGATTATAAACAAAATAGATAAATACAGAGGTATATAAAATTGTTGACCTGGAATTCTTGAAATCTCTAAAAAAAAGTGCAAAATTAGCATCGGCCGGGAATCGAACCCGGATCACCCGCGTGGCAGGCGAGAATTCTACCACTGAACCACCGATGCTGATATGACTGCAAGTTCGCTATCTGCAATACGTATGCTGTCAACTAGACTATAAGCAAAAAAGATAAATGCAGAAGTGAATAAATTGCTGACCTGGAATTCTTGAGATAATAACATTTGAACTCCCCGAAAGTCAATCTTAATCGAGTCCTGAAGTTTACATTGTAACATTGTCCAAAAGCTTGGTTTCTGTCTTTCAACATATACAGAACTGAAATGATCCAGCATTTTACACTGTCACATGGTCACCTCTAAGTAAACATTCATTTACAACATTCGAAAAAAAAATCATTCCGGGTCTTCGGTGTAGCAGGGGAAAATGACCAACGTAGGTTACCTGTAGTCAGGCCTGATAATATGCCTATCAGCGGTTGATGATATTACCGCCAAACTCGGTCACATTGTAATCATGATCACAGGTAATTCTTGCAGGTGAGTTGTTCGTCATCGTGAGGCTTCATCACCCAAGCCTGGCCTTCAACTTCAGGGTGCAGTCCACACTTGCCACGGTTTCGCACAGTGACCCCTCCCTAACGTTATGATGAGGAAGGTTGCACGTATTTGACAGCATGTTAATTCTTCTTTCCTTTGTGCAAACTGATATCTATAATATCACCCTGTTGGACGTCACCATTTCTCCAAACGAGGATATAGTAATTGCTTGTTGGTCGCATATACGCGACACTCCAGAGTTAATCGTACCCGAAATTGAATATATGGCAGGCCAAAATCTGAACTTTTTCGGGGAGCGAAAATGGACGTCACCATTTCTCCAAATGACGATATAGTAATTGCTTGTTGGTCGCATATACGCGACACTCCAGAGTTAATCGTACCCGAAATTGAATATATGGCAGGCCAAAATCTTAACTTTTTCGGGGAGCGAAAATGGACGTAACCATTTCTCCAAACGAGGATATAGTAATTGCTTGTTGGTCGCATATACGCGACACTCCAGAGTTAATCGTACCCGAAATTGAATATATGGCAGGCCAAAATCTGAACTTTTTCGGGAGCGAAAATGGACGTAACCATTTCTCCAAACAAGGATATAGTAATTGCTTGTTGGTCGCATATACGCGACACTCCAGAGTTAATCGTACCCGAAATTGAATATATTGCAGGCCAAAATCTGAACTTTTTCGGAGAGCGAAAATGGACGTCACCATTTCTCCAAACAAGGATATAGTAATTGCTTGTTGGTCGCATATACGCGACACTCCAGAGTTAATCGTGCCCGAAATTGAATATATGGCAGGCCAAAATTTGAACATTTTCGGGGAGCGAGGCAGGCGAGAATTCTACCACTGAACCACCGATGCTGATATGACTGCAAGTTCGTTATCTGCAATACGTATGCTGTCAACTAGACTATAAGCAAAAAAGATAAATGCAGAAGTGAATAAATTGCTGACCTGGAATTCTTGAGATAATAACATTTGAATTCCCCGAAAGTCAATCTTAATCGAGTCCTGAAGTTTACATTGTAACATTGTCAAAAAGCTTGGTTTCTGTCTTTCAACATATACAGAACTGAAATGATCCGGCATTTTCCACTGTCACATGGGCACCTCTAAGTAAACATTCATTTGCAACATTCGAAAAAAAAATCATTCCGGGTCTTCGGTGTAGCAGGGGAAAATGACCAACGTAGGTTACCTGTAGTCAGGCCTGATAATATGCCTCTCAGTGGTTGATGATATTACCGCCAAACTCGGTCACATTGTAATCATGATCACAGGTAATTCTTGCAGGTGAGTTGTTCGTCATCGTGAGGCTTCATCACCCAAGCCTGGCCTTCAACTTCAGGGTGCAGTCTACACTTGCCACGGTTTCGCACAGTGACCCCTCTCTAATTTTATGATGAGGAAGGTTGCACGTATTTGACAGCATGTTAATTCTTCTTTCCTTTGTGCAAACTGATATCTATAATATCACCCTGTTGGACGTAACCATTTCTCCAAACGAGGATATTGTAATTGCTTGTTGGTCGCATATACGCGACACTCCAGAGTTAATCGTACCCGAAATTGAATACATGGCAGGCCAAAATCTGAACTTTTTCGGGGAGCGAAAATGGACGTAACCATTTCTCCAAACGAGGATATAGTAATTGCTTGTTGGTCGCATATACGCGACACTCCAGAGTTAATCGTACCCGAAATTGAATATATGGCAGGCCAAAATCTGAACATTTTCGGGGAGCGAGGCAGGCGAGAATTCTACCACTGAACCACCGATGCTGATATGACTGCAAGTTCGTTATCTGCAATACGTTGGTTGATGATATTACCGCCAAACTCGGTCACATTGTAATCATGATCACAGGTAATTCTTGCGGGTGAGTTGTTCGTCATCGTGAGGCTTCATCACCCAAGCCTGGCCTTCAACTTCAGGGTGCAGTCCACACTTCTTCTTTTTTCTTTTGAAATAGAAAAATAATTTATTCACAGTAAATAATATACATGATTACAAGAAACGTCCAAACGTCTATCACAGATAGGAATGGACTTGAATGAGGTATTCACATGTGGCAATAGATATACTGAGTTATAGGTCTGATAAAAACATTTACAAGAAGAAAAACACTTTCGAATTTTGTATGGTACAAATGGCATCATTTCTACACCATATTTTCTTGAACTTTAGTCGATCTAAACGGACGAAATCGACTAATATTCTATTTTTTACACAAAGTTCAACATTTTTTATTATAGACTTTTCTTCTCTTTTCTTCTTTTGAAATATCACCTCGTTCCTTGCACACCAAATACAAAATAATATAACATTGGTCATATATACATAAACAACACGTTCCTCATTAGGCAAATGAACATCAAACAATTTATGTATTAAGTGGCTCTCATTCAACCGAGGAAAAAACTTGCATACCGCAAAAATATTGGCCTGAAATGTATAAACACTTTATGTACAATCGGACATTGTATAAACAAATGAGCCTGGGTTTCTGATCCTGTACAAAAGACACAAACATCATCAGTGCAGACATTTCTCCTAAGTAGACGTTCTTTTACAGGAAGAATATCTTGAACGAGTTTGTATGCGAAATTTGTAAGATTACAGTCCATAAATGGATGAAACACAGTACTCCATATAATAGGCCATGGCAAGGTGGGTCTCGCTACAACAACCCGGGGCGAATCAACGACTTTACACAGAAATCTATTGTAAATAAACTTATTGCAATACATTTGTGCTGGTAGTGCAGAACCTGTATAAAATTCATCCCATGCTGACAAAACAAATTTATAAAACCTCGAAGGTTCCAATGCATGTGGAATAGTGAGACGAGCAAACTCTGGCCGTATTCGTCTAAGGGAAATACCCATCCAGTAAATAGAAAAATACTTCCAATCCGCCTCAGTCCCATACAATAATTTCAACATATGTTTAACAGCAAAGGTCTTCAATTTGCATTCAACATTTTGAATGTTCAAACCGCCCTTATCAAACGCATTATACAAGACTCAGCGTTTTATGCCCTCGGGTTTGCCGTTCCATAAAAATCTAAAAACATTCTGAACAGACTGTACAATACATTTGTTTGATAATACCATACACTGTGCCATATACCATAGAACTGTTAGTGCCACCGTGTTAATTAAAACACCTTTGCCACGCAAAGTAAGGTACCTGCCTGACCAACAAGTTACATTCTTCTTAACTTTGCTGAGTACATGTTCACTATTTAAAGTCACTTGATTGTCTCCAAAATATACACCACAAATCTTTGCATTGTCAACCACCTTAAAACCTGGTACTGGTAATTGACTACTCTTCCATTTACCAATAGGTAGAGCGGAACTCTTGGCGACATTCAGTCTAGCCCCGATGCCCCTTCAAACTTGTCTCCCAGTCTTACTAAATGTGACACTGACTCCTGATCTGTTACTATAACAGTTTCGTCATCAGCAAATGCTGTGACTTTAGCCTGCTTATTTGTTCCAGGGATTTTTACACCACGGACAGACTCACATTTTCGGATAGCATTAATGAGAGGTTCTAGAGTCAAAACATACAATAAAGGCGAAATCGAACAGCCTTGTCGTACACCTCTACTGAGAGAGAAACTTTCGGTCACATGACCATTAACTAAAATAGAACTAGAAATATCGTTGTACAATAATCTGACCCAGTCCACACTTGCCACGGTTTCGCACAGTGACCCCTCTCTAATTTTATGATGAGGAAGGTTGGACGTATTTGACAGCATGTTAATTCTTCTTTCCTTTGTGCAAACTGTTATCTATAATATCACCCTGTTGGACGTAACCATTTCTCCAAACGAGGATATAGTAATTGCTTGTTGGTCGCATATACGCGACACTCCAGAGTTAATCGTACCCGAAATTGAATATATGGCAGGCCAAAATCTGAACTTTTTCGTGGAGCGAAAATGGACGTAACCATTTCTCCAAACGAGGATATAGTAATTGCTTGTTGGTCGCATATACGCGACACTCCAGAGTTAATCGTACCCGAAATTGAATATATGGCAGGCCAAAATCTGAACTTTTTGGGGAAGCGAAAATGATGATTTCTCTGGCGATAACATTTTACACAAAAACCCCGAGTAGGTCGACCCCGTATTTTCGCCATTTTAAAATGTCCGTTGGACGGGAAACGCTTTGACGTGCGTAAAAAGAAAATCAAAATAAAATTGCTGACCTGGAATTCTTGGAATCTCTAAAAAAGTGCAAAATTTGCATCGGCCGGGAATCGAACCCGGGTCACCCGCGTGGCAGGCGAGAATTCTACCACTGAACCACCGATGCTGATATGACTGCAACACCGTTATCTGCAACACGCATGCTGTCAACTAGACTATAAACAAAATAGATAAATACAGATGTAAATAAAATTGCTTACCTGGAATTCTTGAAATCTCTAAAAAAAGTGCAAAATTTGCATCGGCCGGGAATCGAACCCGGGTCACCCGCGTGGCAGGCGAGAATTCTACCACTGAACCACCGATGCTGATATGACTGCAACACTGTTATCTGCAACACGCATGCTGTCAACTAGACTATAAACAAAATAGATAAATACAGAGGTATATAAAATTGCTGACCTGGAATTCTTGAAATCTCTGAAAAAAGTGCAAAATTTGCATCGGCCGGGAATCGAACCCGGGTCACCCGCGTGGCAGGCGAGAATTCTACCACTGAACCACCGATGCTGATATGACTGCAAGTTCGTTATCTGCAACACGTATGCTGTCAACTAGACTATAAGCAAAAAAGATAAATGCAGAAGTGAATAAATTGCTGACCTGGAATTCTTGAGATAATAACATTTGAATTCCCCGAAAGTCAATCTTAATCGAGTCCTGAAGTTTACATTGTAACATTGTCAAAAAGCTTGGTTTCTGTCTTTCAACATATACAGAACTGAAATGATCCGGCATTTTCCACTGTCACATGGGCACCTCTAAGTAAACATTCATTTGCAACATTCGAAAAAAAAATCATTCCGGGTCTTCGGTGTAGCAGGGGAAAATGACCAACGTAGGTTACCTGTAGTCAGGCCTGATAATATGCCTCTCAGTGGTTGATGATATTACCGCCAAACTCGGTCACATTGTAATCATGATCACAGGTAATTCTTGCAGGTGAGTTGTTCGTCATCGTGAGGCTTCATCACCCAAGCCTGGCCTTCAACTTCAGGGTGCAGTCTACACTTGCCACGGTTTCGCACAGTGACCCCTCTCTAATTTTATGATGAGGAAGGTTGCACGTATTTGACAGCATGTTAATTCTTCTTTCCTTTGTGCAAACTGATATCTATAATATCACCCTGTTGGACGTAACCATTTCTCCAAACGAGGATATTGTAATTGCTTGTTGGTCGCATATACGCGACACTCCAGAGTTAATCGTACCCGAAATTGAATACATGGCAGGCCAAAATCTGAACTTTTTCGGGGAGCGAAAATGGACGTAACCATTTCTCCAAACGAGGATATAGTAATTGCTTGTTGGTCGCATATACGCGACACTCCAGAGTTAATCGTACCCGAAATTGAATATATGGCAGGCCAAAATCTGAACTTTTTCGGGGAGCGA
>JAVTVY010056303.1:0-28728 GCA_036873755.1 Hanleya hanleyi | reverse complement strand
GAGCCAGCTCGTGTATACACACGAATTTGGTCTACTGAGAGAGAAATACAGATCACATCAGGCTATTTATACAGATGGTTCTAAAGATGGTGAGTGAGTAGCATGTGCTAGTATCTTTAGTTCCAAAACTAAAACGTATCATCTGCCAGGTAAAAGTTCCATATTTACTGCAGAAGCAAAAGCTCTATTATCAGCTTTAGAAGGTATTGGATCCACTAGAAGGAAAAAATATGTCATATTCTCAGATTCACTATCATGCCTTAAAGCAATTAAAAGTGGAAATTCAACTCATCCCACCATCTTGAAAATTCTACAATTATATGACACCAGATTTTATCAACAGAGAGATATTGTGTTTTGTTGGGTGCCTAGTCACGTTGACATCAAAGGCAATACTGAAGCTGATAGATTTGCTAAGGCAGCTCTAGATAAAGAAGTTGATCCCGTTGGAATCCCAATACAGCGATTTCAGACCATCGATCTGCGCTTATGTTAGAAAGCTGTTTCAATCTTTATGGGATACTGTGGATAATAACAAACTTCACGAGTTCAAAAAAACGGTTGGTTATACCCATCTGAACAGTCATAAACGTTTCGACCAGGCCATCATTAGACGATGTAGGATCGGTCACACACGATTAACTCATGAATATTTACTAAAACAGGAGCCGATCCCAAGGTGTATACCTTGCCATGAAGATCTCACGGTGAAACATATTCTCATAGACTGCATAGATTTTAAGGTTGTAAGAGATACTTTTTATCGAGCAGCTACGCTGGAAGATCTTTTTAGCAGAGTGAAAGAGGATTGTATTTCAAATTATTTGAGAGAGATTGGTTTGTTGTACAAATTTTAATGTTTGTATCTGTTTTAACGCATTAGTTTACCGAGTCTTTGAATTGATTACTTAGAATTTTGTTTGATGGTCGCTATATAGCTGAAATATTGCTGAATGCGACGTTAAACCTTAATTCTCTCTCTCTCTCTCTCCAATCTCGCCTTAGGTTTCGGTTTCGTGATTTCATCTCTGATAACGAATCAGTCACAAAATGATTACTATCTCTCTTTGGATCAATATTCACATCACCTAATAAGTACATGGTCTTCCCTTCATTGTAGGCTCTTTCTACATTTAATATCAGATTTTGATCTCTCTCAGCCCTGATGTCAGGTGGACGATAGACATATCCTGCAAGAAAGGGGGGAGATTTCGGAGGTAATAGTTCGAGCCATACAAGTTCAACGTTGCTGTTTTCAGGTTCCAAATCAGTTCTTCTGCGGTAGGGGAGTGTGTCATTCACATAAATAAGAATGCCCCCACTTCCGCGTCCTTCTCGATCTTTCCGTACTGGAGGCTGATGATATCCCGGAATCGTTAACCATTCAGTAGACCAGTCAGACGTTAAATACGTCTCCGAGAGTCTCATTACATCTATCGATCTGGGTACTGTTGAAAATAAAATTTTGATCTGGTCGACTTTGTTGGTGATATTTTCAACATTCCAACTGGCCATGCTTATTCCTTCCGATTTCATTTTGAAATACTCATGTGGCTCTGACAACGAGCATGTGTTTTCACAATGCGGGGTATGCGTGTCTTGTTGTATTGGTTCAATAGATTCAGGCCCCGGAAGTTGATTTATTAAATATTCGCTACATGTGAAGTTACACTTGGGATTTATCTCGTATAACTCATAAATAGCCCCACTGATACACTCTCCCACAGTACATGGCCATGTTATCGAAAATATATTTTCGGAGACATTTTGCTTGTTGCTATTGTGGCTATTCAAAAACCATACTCATTGGGTTACCTGACGATACACTGATGACACATTTTGTGGATACAAGCATCTACATGTAGGTAGGAACAACTTAATGTAGCAGTTAACAGGGACACGACGTTAAACCATAAATTCTCTCTCTCTCAGTTAACGAAGATTCCTTGGTAGGTCTGCCTTGTGATAATTACTTTTGCTCATTTTGAATGTGCAGATCTTGGTTAAATTTACAGTTAAGATAATTCTATTTAGTAATTATTGATATATGAAAACCAGTATGTACCTCTTTTCATCGTCCGGTCGACGTGGTCAAGTCCTATGGCATGGTGCCGAAGGGTTAAAACGTACAGGTACATGGCCATTGCTGCCATTTCCAAAGGCTTCATGGTGAATATTCCGATAGAAAGAGATATCAAGTTCAAGTAAACTACTTGTCAGCACTAGAACTAAACTACCTTCACAAGTTGCAAGTTTAGGCAACCGCATATGAGACGGCCCGTTTCAAATGAAGCCAATTAAAAGCCTGTTTTCTGAAACTGTGTCAAGATTTACCCTCGACTTATCGGGAATACTAGTGTCACGCAACAAAAATGACGAGGACAGGGATGGGATGTAGAGAACCGAATATACTAGATAAAAAGGAACTGCGGGATTTTGATGTAATGTGCCACTATTGCAACATTCCCCGGATATAGAGTAAATATATACATACCCTGCAGGGTGTTCACTGGAACACCATTATGATGAAAGGTGATAAATAGAAAACTGTACCTACTTAAATCTACTATCTGCATTGACAATATACACGAAGAGCTTGAAGTCGGACCGTTAATGGAGGATTACTTCACCTATAACTCAATTCGACAACAGAAAATCCGAGCGTATTATGGACTTTTGTTGTAACTTGTATGTGGAGAACGTGACCAGTCTTAGCAAACATACGTTCGCTGTTAACAGGTTACAAAATTCGGTGCAGTTCAGACGCACAATTTGTGAAGTACAGACAACCTATGGGGTTACATATATACCAGGTAAACATAGTGCACGAACTTGGGTTTCTTTGATTTTGGGGATATTTAGTTTACAAACTTGTCACCACACCTTAACAGTCTACTTTACATGTACACTCTACATTCTAGCAGACCAGACAATTCAAATTAATCCAAGTGAAGTGGATATACTGGTATTTCTATCATTATTCTTCCTATATTATTCTGCACTATACAAGTGCAATAAGCTAATTTAATTTCTGCATTGAACTTTGAACGATTACATAGAGACACGCCGATGCCAACTATCTGTTTATTGAATGCATTGGTTTGTTTTGTTTGAAGGGTTTTCTTTACCCGCCTAATTTCTGCATACACAACATAGTTCATGTCAGTGTGTTAAATTACAAAGTCAGTCGTGTTACATGTCAGATAGTGAAACCACTGACCGGTAACATCACTGACTCTCATCAATATGATGATAGCTGCGCTCGTATCTATTAACTCAGGCGATGTTAAACTCATACTGTTGTAATTCCTTAAGAAATTCAGAAAGGAAATTGCTGTAAAAGTAGACATATTGCATGACGTTGAAGGTGAAATGAAAAGGTTTTCAAATTCTCCGTTTTACATTTAATGTAGTTTGAATAATGATAGAAATACCAGTATATCTATTTCACTTGGATTAATTTGACTTATCTGATCTGCTAGAATCTCTCTAAAAGTTGGTACCCCTAGCTCAGCTGAATTCAGATTTGCAAAACGTCATCGCTTCTCTTTCATTGATAGTCAGATCAGCAGCCCGGAGACTGAAAGTTACAAGTATTGACGTCCGGCCAGGTAGTCTGATGTGACGTCACAAACCACCCAGATAACACACGGACGTTGGCCCAACGATGGGCCAACGTTGGCCAAGCTCATCATTTTGGTTGGGCCAACGTTGGTGGCCAACGTTGGCCCAACATCTTTTTGCTCAGTGGGCCAACGTTGGGCAGCCATCGTTGGGCCAACATTGGCCAGCCACCATTGGGCCAATGTTGGCCAGCCAATGTTGGCCCAACATCTTTTTGCTCAGTGGGCCAACGTTGGGCAGCCATCGTTGGGCCAACATTGGCCAGCCACCATTGGGCCAATGTTGGCCAGCCAACGTTGGCCCAACATCTTTTTGCTCAGTGGGCCAACGTTGGGCAGCCATCGTTGGGCCAACATTGGCAGCCAAGATTGAGTCAACATTAAAATCACTAGCTATTCAGCTCATATATACAAAATATATGCTGTAATTTAGTGCTGGAATCAAGCAGGAATGAGTAATGCATGAGTAAATAAAACCCGCTCAGCAGAGTGAGCCGATGAACCTCTTCATGGACAACTGCTTGATTAGTATTGGAAAAATGCTAAGAACCCACATGCAAATGACTATGAAAAACATCATTCAATATCAAGGATTTTTCATCCTGAGGGGATATTTTACTCTAAAAGTTTTCTTGAAAAATTACTTTGAACTGATGGTTTCTCAACAAATGACCAATTAATCAAGCCTGTCACAAACATCACTTTTTTAACGAAACAGAAATAAAATTTAAGTCATAGGAGTATGATAACGACAACACTTTATTCACCGACTGATCACTCATTTCTAAACTACAAAGATGTTCTGTGGCAAAAAACATTCCATCTGCTTCGATCAAACACAGGCTATATAGCAGATGGCATTTGCACGAGTGTCAATTAATTCTGGGCTAGCTCTATCCTCAAACGTCTTCCTGTTCTCAGTCACCTGGTTGATTGTTCCATTCGACCTTGTTCCAACGTGCAGCATCTGCAATAAAAAGGTATAATACCTGAAACACACAGATTCTATAGGAAAGATTTAACTACTGAAAATAATCCAATTTGAGAAGCTAAAAGCCCCCCCCCCCCACCAACCAAGGGGTATATGTTAACTGATAGTCTCACCATGAAATGTATTTTGTGTGGCAAATGTTGATGGCAGTTGTGTTTGGTTGTGGAAAAGAAATCCAAGATGGCAGGCATCTTGGATTTCACTGAATGCTCAGTGAAAATCAATACCAACTGCTGTCTCGCTGATCAAAGTGTAAATCTCAGTCCCCGAGTTTCAAATCGATCAGTTGGATTGTTATCAAAATATTACATTCACAGCATGGGTGGGATGGACAGAAGGATGGAAATTAGCTACATGACTCAGTCCACACAATTCAGAAAACTCACCTCGGCAAAAATAATATCATATTAAAATAATTCCAATTTAACACC
Source organism: Hanleya hanleyi (assembly GCA_036873755.1). Lineage (NCBI taxonomy): Eukaryota > Metazoa > Mollusca > Polyplacophora > Lepidopleurida > Hanleyidae > Hanleya > Hanleya hanleyi. The sequence continues at coordinate 23,683 of JAVTVY010056303.1, read as the reverse complement.
ATGTTAAATATTGCTAAGGTGAACTGATTATGCCAGTTAAATTAAATCATATTATCATATTAAAATAATTCCAGTACAGGAATACAAATGTGACAGAATTGCACGTATACCTCAAATTCATGGCAACAAGAAAAGCTACTGATTTGCAGGACAGTTGTGTTTTCCATCCATTATGTGCAAACCCAAATTAAAATTTGAATATGGGATCAAAAATATTCAATCTGAGAGCAGATACCCATGGGCTCTTGTTCTAATTTTGTAGTCCAGCAACCAAATTTAAACTTTGTGCTCGGGTGGTACCACCTATGAAAACAATTTGGTGAAATTTTGGAAGAATGTCAGATTTTATTGCCTGGAAACTAAATGTGGGACTGACAGACAAAATGATAAACAGACCTAAATGGAGTCCCTTAGAGTCATCAGGGGGCAATTAGCCTGAGAAGGCTCCAGCTATTTACAGATTAGCTCTCATGATAATCGAATGAAATTGTCAGAATGTTTGTCTAAGGAAAAATCATTTGGGGTATATTGGGGGGGGGGGGAGTGTGTGTCTTCCATGGGTGGAGTGTGAAATTTGGTGCCTCCCCCCCCCTTCCTGGCAAAAAATATAAATATATATAGTTAAAAAAACCAAGAACAATCATAGTACTGGACAAATTCTGGTTTACAAAACATGAACAAGATTATATCATGTGCTTGGGCTAAAACATATATGTTTATCGATACTCACTGCATAAACCCAGCCTCAGGCCAGAGAAGAAAATGACATTTTCTCTCTCTTCAGGTCCCAGCTCTCTTCAGTTCTGCCAAGGTCTGTCAGGAAGACTACTCTATATTTGCCTCATGACATGGGATGTGTCAGCAGCTCCCTGCTTAACAACAGCAAATGATGCCAACTGGAAATAGAACAGAAATATCACTGTTAATATGTTATTATGTCTGATAGAAAACATGAACAATATGAAGATCATTTGTCCCCCCACCCCACTAACCACATAGTGTGTATTGTATATAGTTTTCACTTAATGAAACCCAGAGTGTCAGACAGTGACATAATATAATGTTCTAATTTACCTTTAAAAACCCAGTTTCAACCTTCCAGAAGAAAAACTAATGTTACAGTGCACGCCTTATCATTTGAAAATAAAAACATGATAGCTATTTGTTATGTTATGAGCTAAATCAACCTACAAGTACATAAATGATGGTGAGCAAACCATGTACAATAAAACTTATCTTATAAGGGATGACAAAAAATAGTCTAATAAGGCTATCTCATTCTCTCGGCATGCAGCATCAAATTGTGTATCTCCCTTCTGCCAGATACCCTCCGACTGATTCGGGTGGAAAGAAGCATCATGAATGCAAAGCTTCGGTCAATCAACATCATAACTGGAGCAAATCAGAATGAGAAATCTCGCTTCTTCATATGCAGATATTATGGGGTCATGGTTTGTATCAATCTCCCTGTTTCTGGTCCAATCAATCAGAGGATGTTACATCGACAATAGGAGGCTCTGACAGAAGGAGAATGGGTTATCTAGATGGATATCATTCAGAACATTACCATGTCAAAGAGGTGTTAACGAATACCGGTACCATCTCTTATTCTTGGCATCTCATTATTGTACCAGTACCTGTAATCAACAGAAAGACTAAATATAGAAGTTTGCAACATAAATGTATTTATGCAATATTTAACAGATTTAGAGCAGATCAGCATGATCAAAATTTGATATAGAAATAATATCAACGAAGATAACACTGATACATGTAGCTGAATGACAATTATTTGCTAGTTCCCTGCACCAAAAACCATATAAACAAATAACAGGAAATATATTACATTTGGATTAGGCGGAATAACATTTAAGTTACGACAAACATTCTGACAATCCAATTGCCAACAAAGAAGTGTATGACACATTCTCATATTCACTGAAAATTTTCCTTGGACATTTGTGTATCACAGCTGGCCAATTCCACCCATAGGAAATCCAGATAAATTGCCATAATTTATAAACCCCAGTATGTATTCCTGGTATATTTTCATGTACGAGTACTGAAATCAATTCGTTAAGAATATTGGGAACCAGACCAACTTGTAGCATATCCGTGCCCCAGTTGATCAATTCATTGACTGCTGAAGAATTGTTCCCCGTTAGCATGTATGATACCAAAACAGAAATTTATTTCCTCTCATAATCCATAATCCAAAACATAGGACGCCATAAGCTTACGTCTACAATTTTTCCTTCATTTAGAATGTTGAGGATCAAAATTTGAGCCTGATACGGGTGCAAAGTTTGATTGAATAATCAGAGAATTATCACCATATACAGACAGTCTTTTTAACAGGTTGGGGAAAATACCTTGATCGAGGTATTATACCTTTATCGGGGTATTATACCTCGATCGAGGTATAGGCCTATACCTAGATTGGGGTATGGGGCTATGTCAACTTCAGTTTTTGTCAATTTATGGAAAATGTGGACATCCACACATACCGTGGACTGTATGGATCTTTCAACAACATCTATGGCTTCATTGTTCCACGATTTTCACAGCAACTTATTGCTTCATTTTATGCGACTAATCAATCAAATTAGCCACCCTAATATTTCAAAAATGAAACATGGCTTCAAATGACATATTCGGTGAAATTTATTATGTAAATGAAAATGGCATGTGATGGCATACTTCCATCTCAAAGTCGTATCCATGTTGCATGAATGTAGATGCACTGACTGATGAATAAATTTGATTAAATTGTCTGATGCAATGCACAATCTCCTAGCATGCATACACATGGCAGGGTCATAATACCCAGAGCAGAGGTCTGTTTTTTATGTGCACATGCTAGCAGTTTAGATTATGTATCTGTCAGTTGAACTTGATTTATTAACTAGGCATTGCCTCCCAAATCCTGCAATTTGCACCTGACCTTGATATGGAAGTATGCCACCCCATGCTTTTTTCATTTACAGAATAAATTTCACCGAATGTGTCATTTGAAGCCGTGTTTCATTTTTGAAATATTGAAGTGGCTAATTTGAACGATTAGTCGCATAAAACGAAGCAATACGTTGCCATGAAAATCATGGAATAATGAAGCAATGGATGCTGTTGAAAGATTCATGCAGTCCGGCATGTTTGTGAATGTCCACATTTTCCATAAATATATAAAAACTGAGGTTGACATAGCCCTATACCCCAATCGAGGTATAGGCTAATACCCCGATCAAGGTATAATACCCCGATCAAGGTATAATACCTCGATCAAGGTATTTTCCCCAACCTGTTTAACAGAAATTCAGTGCCAAATGGATTTTTAAAATGTCTTCAAATGTTTTTGCAGTGCATTATTGTGCTATACATTGTGTGGCTGTGTATACCATTTGTACATATGTACAGAATATTTGACCAGTTGCATAACAGCTCATATTATACCGAATAGAGCTGAACTATTGCAAGTAATGTACACACAACGAAAAACCATCACGGGGTGCCCAGTTTTCAACATAATTTTTCTCACGTTTATGCTGGGGGAAATGGTCAGTTTTCTCCTCATCGAGGGATGGGAGATCATTTTGCGATGCTTACCTGGTCCAAATCATTCCTGGTATCCTAATTTGACTCTTCTCCGCTTAGTATCTTCTAATATGACACAGTTTGATGAGCGAGGTCGTCAAATGCGAAAAAGAAATTGGCAGCCATTTGTAAAATAGTCCCGATCCGTATACTGCGGGGTCGGTCGAGACTCCGTGATCTCTTCCCAAGGTCAAATTGGTCTTGACTGTTTTCCACCTTCGTTCCAACAAATAATCAGATGCCGTTTGTACGGATATAAAGTTTTGTGGTATTTGTTATATTTACCTGGTAATTTTATTCCAGTTCAATGCTCGATAACATGCCTTGCCAGGGGACTATTTTCGATCACTTCGAGGTGGCACAGACAGAGACATATCATTACGGTGGGGAGTTTGGTATTGGAATATTATGGGTCATCTCAGTGCACCATCAAACTGAATGAGTCTCTATTTCATATGTACTATTTAATAATAATAGAATGACCTTTAATAAATATATACGTTTGATAAATAAATAAAATGAAAAAAAAAGTCAAAAAAAATGTTTCAAGTTTTTTTCTAGGTAGAGTTACTTCCCTTGATTTTCATTAGAAATTACATTATGAAACAGGGACTGTATCCAGTCTAATCATGGTCGCTACTGAAATGTCGGCTTATATTATATATTTACTTTCCTCCGTCCTTTTGTTGCCGTCAAGCGTATGGCTATCATATTCTGTTGTTTGTTTTTAGTATATATATTTTTTTTCCAGCAGTGATCCAAATTCAACAAAAATGTGTATTTTATTCTAGTAGCAAGGTGGGATATATATGATAATTTTTGGTACCGATATTTCACGGAAGGAATTCGAGTATTGCAATTTTCATTTTGGGGTTCACGTTGGAATAAAACGAAAGTTTAAAATGAATTAAAATGCAATAGAAAATAAATAAAATTGTCGAATTTTTAAAACCCCTGCCCCATTTTTAAGAAGACTCTCAAACTACCACAACGATTGTTATTCCAATATTTTGGGTGATGCAAATTTATCAGCCATGTACACAATTATTCTTGAAAAATTGCAACTCTTTTAAATATATTCATGGGGAACTGCAAATTGTCAGATATTTGAGACTAGCGGCCTATACACAATATATCACGTCCCCGTTCGTTTAAAACTTAATCTATGATTCACGGTCTGAGGCAAGTGTGCTGGTGGGGATGGGGTGTGTTAAATCGGGGGGGGGGGGGTATGGATGAAGATTTACCTATATTTATATGGACTCATCCCAGGTATCTCATGTCACCATTTATTTATCGTGTTACTTTCATCAGGACAAACAGATTTAGCCTATTTGGCAAAGCTTCAGCACCAAAACAACTTTAGTGCATTTATGAACTTTCTCCACTCAACCCAAATGTTAATGTCTGTATCAGTCATATAATGTAACCAAAAGTTACCGGCCATAGAATCGACATTAGCATTCGTCCGATAACTGTACCGGAATGTCATGATACATTTATCCGTTTCATTTATCATTCAAAATTTCCAGAATGGAATAAAATGAAACACTGGATATATTGGACTAATTTGAATACATTGTAGTAACATTGTGGACGGATTCTTTGAAGAGACAGCCAATGAACAAATGGCGAGTTGATGCTGACAATACAAATCCGGGAAAGGGGGGAGGAGGTTTTGGTGTTCGGAGACACGGGGATGTCTAACAGGAACACTGGCATGTAATTTTACAGGGTATGAAATATATGTCTGGCTCTTAATACGCTCAAAAAGTCGGTAAAGAAAAATGAGCGTTCTGAAAGGGCGCAATATCCTGAACTACAAGCATTAGTTGGTAAGCTATGTTTTTCTTCCCGCATGCCCTAATGCTATATTGTGTGTGTTTTACTATATCTTATTAGCATTTCCTTTTTACATAGGTGCTATAACGCAATTAATCGAGTATAATCAGTTTTAGTACGTACTATTATACTTATAACTGTATTGAAATTCAATTTATATCCAATGAGTCAAACAATATGTTGCTTAATTGTCACTGGTAGACATGATCTTGGACAATTTTTGGACGATTTTCTTTTTCTTTCTTCGAATTTCAATGTTGGGTTGATGCCAACGGCATGGAACTTCAACAACAAATCGACTTTTACTTCTGCCAACCGTGCCAACCCAATCACAACGTTGGCACAACGTTGGCTGTCGACCATGAGCCAACCATACACTTTGCCGATCATGTAAACTTAAACACAAGATTGGTCCAACGTTGGCCATCGACCATGAGCCAACCATGACTTCTGCCAACCATGCCACTCAAAACCCAACGTTGACCCAACGTTGGTCACCGACCATGAGCCAACCAGGACATCTCCCAACCATGCCACCCAAACCCCAACGCTGGCCCAGCGTTGGTCATCGACCATGAGCCAACCATGACATCTGCCAACCATGCCACCCAAACCCCAACGTTGGCCCAACGTTGATCACCGACCATGAGCCAACCGCGACCATGAGCCAACGGTGCCGACCAAAGGCCAACGTTGGCCCAACGTCGTCGTGTTATCTGGGTGGCTGCCTGGTGGCCATATTGGATTTTCGATTCGGACCAGAAAAGGTAACTTGCTCAACTAGACCCCATGAGGGACCTGTGTACCAAATTTGGGAAAGATCCATGCAGTAGTCCCTGAGAAAACGAGATAACAAGGTTTCATGGGGAAATCCAAGATTGCTGCCTGGTGGCCATATTGGATTTTAAAATCAGAAAAGGTTTCTTGCACAACTAGACCCCAAGGGGAACCTGTGTACCAAATTTGAAAAAGATCCAAGCAGTAGTTCTGGAGAAATCGTGGTAACAAGGTTTCATGGGGAAATTCAAGATGGCTGCCTGGTGGCCATATTGGATTTTTGAATCGGGCCAGAAAAGGTTTCTTGCACAACTAGACCCCAAGGGGAACCTGTGTACCAAATTTGAAAAAGATCCATGTAGTAGTTCCCGAGAAATCGTGGTAACAAGGTTTCATGGGGAAATTCAAGATGGCTGCCTGGTGGCCATATTGAATTTTCGAATCGGACCAGAAAAGGTTTCTTGCACAACTAGAACCCAAGGGGAACCTGTGTACCAAATTTGAAAAAGATCCAATCAGTAGTTCCTGAGAAATCGCGGTAACAAGGTTTCATGGGGAAATCCAAGATGGCTGCCTGGTGGCCATATTGGATTTTCGAATCGGACCAGAAAAGGTTTCTTGCACAACTAGACCCCAAGGGGAACCTGTGTACCAAATTTGAAAAAGATCCATGCAGTAGTTCCCGAGTAATCAAGGTTTTCTTGGGGAAATCCAAGATGGCTGCCTGGTGGCCATATTGGATTTTCGAATTGGACCAGAAAAGGTTTCTTGCACAACTAGAGGGAAACCTGTGTACCAAATTTGAAAAAGATCCATGCAGTAGTTCCTGAGAAATCGCGGTAACAAGGTTTCATGATAAAATCCAAGATGGCTGCCTGGTGGCCATATTGGATTTTCGAATCGGACCACAAAAGGTTTCTTGCACAACTAGACCCCAAGAGGAACCTGTGTACCAAATTTGAAAAAGATCCATGCAATAGTTCCTGAGATATCGCGGTAACAAGAATTGTTTACGGACGGACGACGGACCGACGGACTGACGGACCACGGACGAAAAGTGATTTGAACAGCCCACCATCTGATGATGGTGGGTTAAAAAAAACAAAAAAAAAACAAAAAAAACCAGTTGAATAACTGCCCAATATATGAAATATACCCATGTCCTCTTAAATTTAACCATTGTGTATGTTGAATAAACCAACATGGAGACTCCCGCTTGCCATGTACGGATTTCGCGATCTATCACCGCGATGCTTACTCTTATTGGTATTAAATCTTTATAAATACTATATTTCAAATCAATAACAAATAGCGGCTGTCTGCATGAATGCTGTTCGATTTTGTAGCGCTCTAAACATCTATTTTTAGAAATGAGAAAATCTAAGTCTACGTCCTGATTGGCTCAGGCCTCAATGGCAATAACCATTGAGAACAGCGGGATGCCACATATCCAGACCTGTCTGGTGCATCTTTACAAGTCCAGGTAAATCGTGAATCCCCGCACAGGGTTTACCTGGACATTTTTGGTGATTCGAGTGAGTTCTTGAGTTCAATCTCGAACATTTATTTTGAATTAGCATGTCGGTATCCCAAGCCGGCGCGTTTTGCCTTGACTATCGATGTCGATTTCAGCCTGACATCAAAGTTATGCCAGCGATGTCACATCTCAAACCGTCCAGCTAGTGAATCGGCGTAATGAGCTAGCTGAACCTGTTCAATAATTGGTTTGATCTTTTTTATATCCAGAACAACCGTGTGTAACTAACCAAGGCAATGTATATATACCCTAACAAATCGATCAATACACTGGCTCCCGAGGATGGCCTGATGGGCCACATGCCTCTCACGCTCCACACCTCTTATACGACACGACTTGCGTTTTCTATTCTACTCGTCGTACCGGAAATGACATGATAACCCGTCCACATGCGAACTTAACATTGGTACGTCAAAGTTAAAATCAAAAAACGAAAAACGGACAAATCAAGGCAATTTTCAATATTTGATTTTCATTTCTGCGTGAAGCAAAACGAAAAACGAAAATTGAAAATTGACCGTCAAATATCAATTTCGTTTTTTTTTGTAATCCCAGAATCAAAAATTGAAAATTGACAGTCAAATTTCAATTTTTGATTTTCAGAACACAAAAACAAAAAACGAAAATTGAAAATTGACGGTCAAATTACAGAAACAAACGAAAATTGAACTGTAAGGTTACACAGACCCTTTCCAAACTAACATTAAAATCTGGTCCTAAGCATGGTCGCTTCACACACGACACAGTTTGCAGTATATTTGTTCAGATGTGATCCGCCTTTGTCCTCTGAAACTCTGTATTTCTTGCGCTGTAAAACTTGCCTTCACATACCTTATTGCTATCGTGTTCCTACGCGATTGCCTTATTGGAAAACATTACCACAGAAACAAAATAGTCCCTGTGCTCCCCAGTGCCCATGCGCGAGTACCCAGAATCCAATCTGTCAGACCACGTCACTTCATTCTTTCCTCTACAAGTCGTAGTGGAAACACATGTTCTAAATTTCGTCTGAAAAATCTTGGGTCTACTTTGAGTTTACCACGCATTACCTCGGAATTTACCTTGGATATTACCTCGGATTCTACCTGAGATTAATACCTTGGATTTACTGTGATTCTGTGATTCTTGGATTGCCTACCGGGCCTGGAAATCTCACCCATCGGGAAGTATTCAAATCATCTCTGAATGAAATAAAATGGCTTCTATTGTCTGCGTCGTATGTGGTCTATGAAGCCGGCCTACGGGCACACCTTGGTGGGTCCGTTGTGTCGGGAGAAACTGGTTTGACCAGTTTGTAAGAGGAATGAGCTTTGTCCCATCACGCTATTTCTGACAAAGGGAAATATCTTGTCGGTTCATGTGCTAGTGTATTTCTGTCGTCTCCCGTCTGGCGGGGCCGAGAAATTGTATTGTTCTCCGTCTCGTCTTTAGAGTAACGGAGAGCCTTCTTTTCTTATGTCTGTTAAACGTAATTTCATGTTTATATGACACCCCGTTTCACTTTATGGTTGTAATAAATATTCTTCCAACTATTTCTGATTATGTGAAGTTGATTACGGATACAAGATGTCATTCGTCATCCAGGTAAGATTGTACACGAGATGACCGTGATCGCATATGTTGTTCCCTACTTCCAATTTCAGATTATGGTACTCGGCGATTGCATCGAACACCTTGGTACAGCCTCGTCATGCAGAAGATATTTCTACAACAATGCCGGAGAAATTGAGGAAAGATGTGCCTGCAATTTCTTCCGTTATTGCACCACTTCCGTAAGGTCTTCGGTTGTAATAATTCCTGTTTCCGGTTTGCTGTGTCTACTATTCCCTCAGCAAACTGGAACTTCGTTGATAAAGTCGGAGATTATGTCAAGGACCCGTCACTTCCGGAGAATTTATCAACAATTCGGCCCAGCTCATCGCCGTCTACACAAACTACGGAGATGTCTGCTGCATCTGTAATATCACCACTTCCTGTCATCGGTGACTATTACACCAGTATCCGGTTTTGCTGAATCTGGCCGTTCATTTTTGAAGGTGCCGAGATTATATAGGGCTCTGCCGCAACCATTGTCAGCACCCCCGCAGCTTCTCAACTGGTACTACAACCACGTACGCCTGGGTCCAGTTATGACTTCCGGCCTACGTCTGTTCCGAGTTTCTCGGATATCTTCATGCAACCTCTTACATCATACCTTCCGGTATCATTGTTCGGAACTTCCGTTTCTTGCGCATGTTCCGACTTCGGCAACTACATCCTTCTACAGGCTTGCTGCAACTTGGGATGTTCTGTTACGTAATCGTTGTATGATGTTCCGGTTCAACCATGTTACGTCATCGATGTATAGTGTTCCGGTTACGTCATCGATGTGTAGCAGACCGGCTGATTCCTACACTGCTCCGACGTACTCTCCATTTCCTGTTCGTCATGCGGTGTACAGGCCTAAATCATATCCTTCTGTGGCTTCTGTAGTCCGATGTACCTCGTAGTTTGACTTCTCCTGTTACAACTTCGGCTGTGTCACATTCGACTTCCGGTACATCGGGTGTTTACTTTCGTTCTCCATCTTTCGAGACGTGAAGTAGAGGTTGCACATCTACATCTGCTGTTATATACGGCGCATGTTTCAACTTCCGTGGCTTCAGCTTCCGATTATACAGACATACGACGTATCACTGAGCTATTTATTCTATGATAAAGAATAAATACTGGCCTGTTCCTTTGGGCTGTTTATTCTACGATAAAGAATTACATGCCTATACTCAGCTATACACAGCCCTTGTATTCCCCCGTACCTGTTCGTTACGGAAGAAAGAGGGGGGACGCAAAAGGGCCTCATCGTATTCTGTTGTTTCAGTTGCTCGGCCACATCCGGTAATGTTGAATGTTATCAGCCATCAGGTCTTACATCACATTCGACTTCCGGTTATGCAGATCTTCACTTCCATCTCTAATCTGTGAGGCATACCGTATCGTATATTTAGACCTATGCCTATCTTCATACACAGGTAGTGAATGTTGCTCATCTGCACCTTCGGCCTAAGTACCCAGTTAGGCCGACAATCTCTCAATGACTTCTGTCACTTCCGGACTGGAAGTACAGATTATGTCACCATATGGCTGCTTCCTATAACAACTCACCGGTGACGTATACACAGTTATTGAGAGCTTCCTGTCTTCACTCTTAACTTGCTATCGTATGTTGTGAAGACACCTGATCATCATTTACGGCGTTTTACGTATTGGTTTCGACTGTGCAAACGCCTACTTTTGTTCTTTTACGGATTCGGATATTTGACCACTCCATTGCTTCAACCGTTTTCGTTTTGGTGAATTTTCACCGCTGTGTCTCGCTCTACAGTTTTGAGAAAGCAGGTGATTTATTCCCATATATCTAGCTGCCAAAAGTTCTGCCTATCTTTTAAGGGGCTACGGCGTTCTACGTATTGGTTTCGACCGTACGAATGCCGGCAATCTCTCATCGGCGTCTGTGACTTCGGAGAGGAAGTACAGATTATGTCACCATTCTGCTGTTTCTTATAACAACCTACTGGTGACGATTACGCAACTATTGAGAGTATCCTGTTTTCACACTTAACTTACAATCGTAAGTTGTGAAGACATATGTTCATCTACGGCGTTCTACGTATTGGTTTCGATCGTACAAATGCCTGCTTTGATGTCAACGAAACGGTTGTTGTTTTATGGATTCGGATACTTCGCCACTCCATTGCTTCAATCGTTTCCGATTTGGCGAATTTTCACCACTGTATCTCGCTCTTCAGTTTCGAGAAAGGGGATGATTTATTCCCATATCTAGATGCCTGAAGTTCTGCCTATCTTCATAGCGCATTCCTTCCTGTCTACGACTTCTGTCAACTAGCAACGTTTGGTATCTGGTCGTATGACTTTGCAGCTGGGCAGTATGACGTCAATTCCGGTTTACCCCGGATTGTAACTCATTCTGCAGTGTCACAGCTTCACCCGGGGCCTCTAGTCCGCTTTACAATTGTCTTTGGGTCTTAACGAGGGTTTGCGCATGCGCACTCCTTTACTGTCCATCAGTATCCGGTTCCTCGTTGATCCGTATGACTTATGTAGACCGTGACGATTGGGTGTTGCTGGTACGTCATGAATGAGCATCATCTCCGGGTATGACTTATGGTCAGAATTTGGATCAAATTCGTTTGAACCAAACATTTTGGGTTTGTTTCGTTCAACTATTTGTACGTCACATCTATCCCCAAAAAATTCTGACAATGCTTGCCGAGTTTGGTCATCTTAACGAAACAAGGAGAGATCGTAGTTTCCTAGAATACGTGATCTTCTGCAGTTTCTTACCTGGGATCCTGATCGATCCGCTGGGTATTCCACTTCGACTGTGTCTTTAGAGGTAGTGAACGTGTTCACTAAAGAAATCCTCTTATGGAGACCTGTTTCGACTCGTCTTCTTCCGCACACAGCTCATCATGGGATTGTGATTACTCTCGTCAGTTACACCAGAACATGTTATCTGGCTCAACTTGACACGGATTGGTTTCATTGGAACCGTTTCTGTTAAAATCGCATTCCCTCATCTTCTCTACTTCCGGTGGAGAATGTGGAATTGATGACAGACTTCTCGGCGATGATGACGTAGTCGACTGCCGGGACCTAGGGACTTCATCTCCGATGTTACGTAACCGGAAGAAACTACGATTTACCTATTCTTCTTGAGGTTACATCCCTATTGCGGTGAAACTACTCCTGGTCGGCGAGAGTCCAGGGTGATGTATGAGACTGCGTCGCCTCGTCATCGTTTCCTTCAGTTTGCAGCGGAATAGTTCCAGCAACATGAACGGTTTTGTAGGCAAGCTTTTGTGGATACTCAGTTTCCATGTTACTTGTCACTTACCGAGCTACCCCGGACTTATTCAGTTTCTGTAATTACCTGTAATGTAAGCACAGAATCTATTTTGCTCTTTTGTCTTTCCTCTTCTAAAGTGGATGACAATATGGAAGAGCCTTCATTCCGGCGGTAGTGTTGCTGACCTATTATTCCGACACTGAGGTATCATTGCGGTGGCGTTGAAGTGTTCGTCCCGGTACGCACCTAATTCCTTTTGGAGGTCAAATCTCACCTGTACTGCTCTAAATTGCAAGGAGAACATTTGACCGGTGTTTCTTCCTCTGTCTCAGCCATTCTTTTAAGACGGCGTCGAGAAGGGCTAGAGAGCATATTTGGTTCGAGAATTGACAGTCGTCTCGTTACAGCGGAAGTCAACAGATTCTCAATAACCAACGCTTGTGTTGTGTCAGACATCATTGTTTTTGACCTTCATAAACAAGCACAGGGAACAGTGATGTGTTTCCCCAGTGACTACTGCTTTAGGGATCGTCGCTACGAGCTTGTCACGTTTCCGGTATGTCGAACTCTCTATCAGGTCCTTACGGCCGGGTGACAGCTACTCGTAGCTAGACCTCCAGGTCGAATGCTTCAGTTATGAGAAATTTCAGCGACTATATGATTCCGGTTTATATTTCTCATACTACGATCCCAGCAGTCATGGCAGCATCTTGCGTACGTTTATGGCGTAACCTTGCTGGAGGACACATTCTTCGGCCGCTGCTACTCTGATGACAACCATGTTGGCGACCAGCTTCCGGTCAGTGGCATCAGTACATGTTATCTGACCCATTTCCGGTTTTCCCCATCAGCCAGCTTTTCTTCTAGAAAATGATTTGGTTTGTCTTCAGAGCATCTTCACATAATACGTCTTCCAGAACAAGAAACCCTTCCATCTCGGGTGTTTTCATCGAGGACACCATATACATGTAGTAGCTCCTCTCTTCACCTTACATCCGATTTAAACGTATCGGTTAGGAACGGAGGTCTTGTTCAGCGAGCGACGTATGTGTAATGATATGCGATGTCTCGGGTTGTTCAGGTGTCAACGTCTCATTCCACGTAAATCTTTCTTCCACTCCCTGAAGAAGGATGGATGGATGGAGTCGTTCACTCCGTCGCTTTCCGATGGATACTGAGATTCACTTCAGACGTTGCAGTTCCGTAGCTGGTTTTGGCACTGTATCGTTTTCAGGAGTGTCTTTCAGCCTACATGCATGACATCAAATAATAACCTACTGTGATCATAGATGACAATGTTTTTATATTCCTGCAGTCTGGTAGGTTATTACCGCGGGAGTCCGGCAGATACTTCATGTGGGAAACTATTGTCTAAGTCTTGGTGCAGCTGATGGGCACTAAACCTAATCATATTTTTCCCCCCAGACTTCGCTAATTTATGCATTGTCGTGTGTTACATGGAGCATGAACCGGATTTCGTCATCCCAGCATATCTACGGGTTCTACACTTCCGGGATTTGTCATCAGCATCAGTCACTTTATGACTTACTTTCCGGAGTCCGTCAACCCGGCTCTGTCCAACAGTTTATAATTGAAATGATGGCAGAGTTTATGGGCCCTCATAACCGCTCTCGTGTGCTGACACGTGCGTTTGTTCTGGGCCAGCGTCTACGTGCCCGCTTCTAAACCAGGAAATATAAAATGTTCTTCCTGGCTTTCCAAAACTTCTCGTTTGGCGTACACGGACATACCTGCGGAGGTAACACTCTCCTAGGTTAGGATTCATCTGATCAGGGCTGTATACTGACATCCTGATTTCTATGATCTGACATTTCCGTGAACGACATTTGACATCTTGAGGGCCGTAATCTGGAGGTTTGCGATACATCTGTCTGTCATCACCTCCGGAATCGGACTCTGTTGAGACGGGATTTCTACACCCTGGGACCGCCGGTGGTGCCCAGGCCGTTGATAACCCATCGACATGTATGCACTAGACCTAGTGAGTCTACCAATTTTTAAAATTGGTAAGTGTTTGCTCTCCCCAATTTTCAAAAAAAAGGGGGGGGGGAAGAGATTACAATCCAGCAGTGGAACTGCATTTGCAGTGGTGCACTGCATTTCCACTGCACACCCACTGGCAGTGGTTGACTTCTGCAGTGGTACCACTGCAAATAACTGCTAAAAACTGAATTTCCACTGCACACCCACTGGCAGTGGTTGACTATTGCAGTGGTACCACTGCAAATAACTGCAAGAAAACTGAATTTCCACTGCACACCCACTGGCAGTGGTTTACTATTGCAGTGGTACCACTGCATTTCCACTTCTCTGGCTCTGTCAAAAGTTGGCCATCCACTGCAAATCCACTTCTGAGAAATAGAATCTTACAATGCAGGACTGCTTCTCCACTGCCAAAACTCAGAACATATAGCAAACACAAACTCCACTGCACCTGCACTGCTGTAACTTCTTTATTTTCACTGTTGAGTTGCGGATCATCCATGCAAAATAATGGGGCATGCATGTACAATGTCCATTGAACAACTATCAAATAATTGAAAGCTTGGCCCTCACAGAAATAGGGCGCGCGCCCCATCTGCGTCCCAATTGCGCCCTACTTGCGCCTTGTCTATCTACTGCGCCCTAATTGCGCCCTATTTCTTCATCCCATCCACCCTGCTGCGCCCTAATTGCGCCCTTCAGGAATGCGCCCTAGAAGCTAGAGATAGGGCGCGCGCCCTAACTGCGCCTTATTTAGTTTGAAATTTTCGTTGATATTCAGACTGCGCCCTACTTGCGCCCTGTGGACATAGATGTTTTCTCCAAACTTCAGATTGCGCCCTATCTGCACCCTGTGGACATAACTACTTTTTCGAGAACTCAGACTGCGCCCTAAATGTACCTTCTGGACATAACAATTTTATCTAAAATTCAGAGTGAACCCTACATGTATACTTGTGCCTTCTGGACTTTTTTTCACCAACATTCATTTAGCTAGTAATCACATATGCATAAAAGTGCATGCATGTCTTAAAAAAAAAAAATTTCCCCAAAAATTCAGACTGTCTGCTTTATTCGCTATTCTGGGCTATAAATTCATTAATGTGAAATTTGGACTTTCATACTTAATTTTAATAACATTATTTCAATAAAAAAAAATCAGACTTGAAAAAGAAATCGCTTCTAATCTGCGCCCCGACGGCGCCCAACCAGTACATGTACATCATTCATGCTATTATTCTCAGAGTGCACCCCAACTGCGCCCTAATTGCGCCCCAACTGTGCCCTATCTGTGCCCTAATAACTGCACAATAGCATGTTATCTGATTAGTCAAAACTGTCACATGACCTTTATCTTATTGGCTGATATTAACAAAAGAAAGGCAGACATATTGGTTTTCAAAGAACCATTTTGAATTTGAAGATTTCATGCCCATTTAACAAGATTTTGGTGAGTAATTATCTCTGTTTTGTGGATAGGGGATAATGTAAAGGGTTTCAGATGTGTGTAGAAGTAATTTGAAGAAAAAAACTCAAGAAAAAGTGAGCGAAAGTGTCAGATGACCTGATGTACCAATTCCACAACAGCTGACCATGGTATATGTACATATATTTTCTTATAAATGTAATTCTAACCATGAAGGAACTCATGTAAGATTGGTTCGCCAAATGTCCTTCCTCGTTAAAGTATTATTATTATGAATGCACATTGTAGATGAAGATAATATGTACCTGCAGAGTAAAATGAAATTTATTTAGGCTAGGTAGATGCCAATAATAATCTTTCCCCTTAAATCTTCAATTTATGTACATGTATACTGTTCTGTTCCCCAACTGCGCCCTAACTGCGCCCTAAGTGCGCCCCAAATGCGCCCTAACTGCGCCCTATCAATACAACATTCATGCTATTGTTCTGAGAGTGCGCCCTAATCGCGCCCCAACTGCGCCCTAATTGCGCCCCAACTGCCCCAACTGCGCCCTATTCTCCTATTCTCTAATAGGGCGCATATAAGGCGCAATTAACATATTTGGAACGCGCCCTAATTTGCGCCCTAGCCATATTGAGTCTAATGGCAAAATTGGGGGCGCAAATAGGGCGCGCGCCCCAATTGCGCCCCAACTGCGCCCTAGCTGTCTCAATTCATGCGCCCTATTTGCGCCTTAAATGCGCCCTAATTGCGCCCTATTTCCGTAAGGGGGAGTACAGAATCGAACTACACATACTGTCGTAAAGGAAAAGGCAACGTTTTCATGACTTGGTTCACCCAATTACAGACAACATATAATATGATGTTCCCATGCCACATATGTTCTCATGCCACATTGGATTTAATAACCTGTGATGTGTTCAACCAATTGATGTGAGGAAAATAGTATTCATTGCAACATTTGAAAAGAGATAACAGGGATAATTGTAAATGATTGATGGCATACATGCATTTGCTGTTAAAAAATTGTTGCAATCAAAGTGCAGTCTATTGCCATATACACTTGATGCAAATTTGTTGTCTGTTATTCAAAGTTTAATCACGTACACACTAGTCTCATGGAAACCAAATATACCCCCCCCCCTCTCTCTGTGGTAGACTTTGTCATTTACTGTACTTACAATAATTGAATTTGAATTACACCTACAGTGCATCACTGTTGTCTATGTAAGTATACACCTCTGTTCAAATATAATGGTTTTCACTGTAGGAAATGCTCTTCTGTGTATGTTTGTACACGGTTTTTCATTTTTGATGAAATTAATTCCTGGTATTAAATTAATTTCATGCCCACTGACAGTGCAGTTCCACTACCAGAAGATGCACAGCTCCACTGCCAGTCCACTGCCAGTGGATGCACAGCTTCACTGCCAGTCCACTGCCAGTGGATGCACAGCTCCACTGCCAGTGGATGCGCAGCTCCACTGCCAGTCCACTGCCATAACCTAGTATTGGGAATATGAATATTCATGAGTATGCTAATGAGCTACAACTGCCAGTGGACTTCCAGTTGCACTGGCAGTGGACTTCCAGCATTTCAATTATGTAAATGAGCCAAGCAGGGGAGATGCAGTGGTCAGGACTGCAAATGACTGCAAGCTCCACTGCCAGTGGACTGGCAGTTCCACTTCACTGTTGACTGCATTTCCACTGGAAGTTGCACTGCACACCCACTGCTGGATTGCAAGGGAGTGCCTGTCAGATTGGATTCTGGGTACTCGCGCATGGGCACTGGGGAGCACAGGGACTATTTTGTTTCTGTGGTAATGTTTTACAATAAGTCAATCGTGTAGGAATACGATAGCAATAAGGTATGTGAAGGTAAGTTTAAGCTTAGAAATAGGAAAATTGATTTTCAAATTTTTCATTTCGTCGCTTTGTTCCTTTCCTATGCCAGAACATGACAGCATATGCATGAAAAATGATTTCCAATCTGTCAATGATCATATATCTGGGGTGGTATTTGCAAACCGTGTTGAATTTGTTATTCCAGTCTGTGCCAAAGTAGAGAAGCAACCTATCCCCACAGAAAAGTCAGTCAATCGTACGGCTAAACCTGGGGAGAACGTCACATTGGTCTGTGCGGGAGATTTCGGATGTCCGAAAAATGTATCCGCTGTTCAGAGGCGAGAAGCCTACTGGAGAATTATCTCAAATGGGGACCATCATATGGAGAAACAGTTACAAGAAGGACGTAAATACCACATTCATAACTACTCCAGGTACGTGAAAATTTCATCGGCAAGAAGTTTGCTTGCCATATGCCTTTTACATTCATTTGAGCCGTGTCCCTCCAGGCCCAAATTAAAATAATGTTTCTGCTAATGAGGTCCTCTCAAAAAAAACTTTTGGTCGGAAGGTCAGATTTTTACAGGTGACTGGCTGTTGATTAATTATGGGTGGAAAATTTCTCCATTGGCCGAACAGCTGCACCTAACTGTTAGGCATGAGTCTGCACTGATGTTTATATTATTCAACTAGCACACACCCTGAAACAGTTCTCGCCATGTCAAAATTTTAAAAATATGTTTTGGTTTTTCAGAAAAGTCCTGACAGAACATTCTGTTGGATATTTATTAATGGTCAGGCATATTACCCGGATGCCATTGGCATTGCAGTTCAAACTGCTTCAATTTCAAAGCGAGGCTCGATCACTGTCCTTGTGGAAATAGCGACATTTGTGAAACACCAGCTTTCACGCACATACATATGTTGCCTGCATAGTTCTCGTCGATGGAAATATTCCTCCATTTGGAAAAAACAGTTCTGCACACGTACTGCAGAAGGAAAAAACTTTTGGGTCACTTTGTGTTTGTGTCTGGTTGATCGGGTTGACACAAACAAATTTTATTTAATGTAAATCCGAGCACCATCCCAATACTCTCTTCTTTCAGCCACCCTATTCAGAACCGCAGTATTGTGCCTATTCAGGCCACGAGATCTAGAGTGCTTTAATTCCCTGCATGCACCTGAGTTTCTTGTCCATATATAATCTATTTCTATGTGCCTGGGCCCAGTTCCGTGTACATGGACCAGAATTCCTGGCGCTCACCCCATCTATTCCTTGTGCTCTTGAAGTATTCCACAGCCAAGGACAAAGTTCCATAGACTCTAACCAGTTCTTCCCCGAAGTCAGTATATTGGTGAAAATTTGTCCAAGAGCATGGAACTTCCTATGCGGGTGTGCACTATACTTCACGACCGCTAGGAATAGATGGGGTGTCAGCACCAGGATTTCTGATCCATGTACACGGAATTGGGCCCAAGCACAGGGAAAGAGATATACAAACAAGGAACTAAGGTGTGTGCGTTGAATTGTTTCCTAGGTCTGTTATCTAGCCATTCATGCCCCAATGCTTGGTTCATATTCATGATAGTAGGCATCTGTTTCAACCACCTCTCTGGGGGTCTAATAATACCCCACCCACCTGTCAGATTTTTGGACTGGATTTCGGGCCGCGCGTACATCGCCGGATGTGACATCATATATAGTCAAATAGATGTTTGCCGAACATTTCGATTACTTTTTAAGTCTGCATAATACCTCTGTTGACCTAGCATTAAAAAGAAATATATGGAGATTATTTCCCCCGTTTATCTGGACAGAGCATATAAAAAGTAGTTCGCTAATGTGCAAAACTGAGGGAGTTGTTCGGCCGGATTCAAACTGAACCGTGGACGTACATGGGTTTTCCCCTATACGTCATAGCAACATAGTAAAGGTCAACTTCCGCTATTGGAGGCAGGGATGTTAATGAGCCTGTGAAATGAAGCATGCGCTGTGGGGAGGATGCATGTGTTTACTAATGCCTAATATTATACATCGTACCAGATTTATTATTCCGTATTCGTTGGGTGGCCTTGTGAAGTTCATTAGTTACATGTAAAATATACAACACTGTCACTAAACCTATCAATACATATGCAGCTGAAATCTGGGGAAGTCAGTTACTAAACTTCAGGCATCCTGTCCAAAACTTCTTGTTAACTGAAGTAAATTGACATGGAATCCAGCCACTGTTAAGACTACTAAATGCATTCTACAGATCTGCCAAATAAAGTTTCCAAAATTAGAACACTGGTAGAACTTGGTATTCATCCTGTGTTGCTGGATATATTTGTCAGCATGGTCAAATATTGGCTTAGATTAGAAAAAAATCACATGAGAAACTATTATATAATGCGTACATTGTTGACAAAACTCTTGGATCCTCGGAAGTTCCAGTAGTAAAGACTCTTGGGTATATGGCATCCATCACATGCTAGCTTGTCTTGGGTCTCTCAGACTGTGTTACTTACCCCCTGCCCAAGGGATAGCATAGTAGTGAACAATTTGCTGAAAAGTCTATCAGAGTAATAAAATACTATTTACTCTGAATGTATCTCTGCTTCCTGTAAACTGAACCTATGGCACAATAAAAAGCAAACGGAAGTATTACCCATATCTCAGCATTGTAAAAAATCCTAAATTCCAAAAATCTCTCGCGCAACTATGTCTTAATAGTGCACATTCACTAGAGTTAGAATGAGGTCGCTTCACAAAAATACCAGTTTGTTCGAAAATCTGTAAAAAATGCCAATTCAACAGGCTAGAGGATGAATTTCATTTTTAGCTCGCCGTATACGAAGTAGGCGAGGTATTGGGAGAGAGAGGGGAAAAGTGGCGGTGTTGGTGTCGGTGTCCGGTTAGACTTTTATGTTTAGGCTGGACTTAGAAAGTTTTCTGGGTTACTCTTTTCTGTTTAGGCTGGACTTAGAATAATTTTGACTTCTTATTAGGCATGAGATGCAGTGTACATTGTATACACAGTCATACATACCAAATCGCATACAATATATTCCTTTATAGTATTTACTAATAGTTTTTGACATTATTTTATTTCAGAAATACAATATCAAAATAACTGGCGGGGGAATCCCGCAGTACCGAACCCCTGTTAGTTTTTAATTTCGTGTCGCCTTAAATGAAGGACGCCATTTCCTAAAATTTTATCAAATTCTGGTTGACCCTGAAGCTTTTGCACAACCATATCTGTGTCCACACATTTAACTTACTATATTAATTAAAAGTGAGTTTGAATCAGTTTGTGAGCTCAGTCTTTACCCGTGCACATTATTATGGAGCATTACAGTATGATTGGACACAGTTGTCATTGCGTTCTTTTATTTGCATACAAATGTGAAGGTTTACCACAGTGCAAGTGTCCCATTGCCTGTTGGAAATGATAGATTTAGTCCTACTATTGCACTATTATTAGCTTTGTTTGTTCACATATCATCACACAAAGTTACACCAAGAACGTGCTCAAAATTGCACACCTATTGTTCCTAACTACATGTATACATGAACATGTATTCATCAGATCTATGCAATGGGATGTGTAGGCTTACTTTTGGAAAAAATGTAATCTTTATTGGTAGTTATATAATATAGTTTCTCCTTCAATCCAACCTCAATATCACTAAATATAGAAATCATATTTCTTAATAAATTTATTATTTTAAATGATGTGCATTGCCAATGATGTGCAACCTCAAATGATGTGCCATCCTTAAGGGCTCGATCTTTTTGCGAAGCTGCATATATCTCTTATATGTGATACTAACCTATTAGGTAGGAGATGCAGTGTACATTGTAGGTTTATACTTGGTGTAAGAATTACGCACAAGACAGAGCCTACAATAGCCTGTCTGAGCTCAACAATGCGTCTAGACGTGACCCTTTTCAGCTGCACAAAAGCCTCAACAATGCGTTCTTACACCGACCTGTTACATATACACAAACACGTCAAATCAACTACAATATATTCCTTGATAGTAATTACGGTACTAATAGTTTAATGACATTATTTCATTTCAGAAGTACAATATTAAATATTAACCCCTGGTGGTTTGGAATTTTGTGTCGCCTTTAATGAAGAACACCATTTCCTTCAATTTTGGTATCGAATCCCATTCCTCATCATGATTTAACCTCAAGCTTTTGCACGAACCATATTTGTCCAGGCATTTCACACCCACATCTCAGACAAAATTTCAATTGTACATGTATTCATAATGACATGTATGAGCTTACTTTTGGAAAAAAAGGTAATCTTTATTTCAAGTTTTATAATATAGTTCATGTTTCAATCCAACTTCAGCATCACTGACGAAGAAGTCAATTTTTTATTGCAATATGTATTGTCATTGTCAGTGATGTGCAACCTGAAGGGCTCGATCTTTATGTGAAGCTGCATGTTATTGAATACCCAAAAGGCGAGCTGCCGGGTTACACATAACCCTTGTTAACTCATCTGGGCCGAAGGCCCGATGGGCTAATGTCATGGCCTGATTGTCCGTCATCCGTTGTGCGTAAACATCTTCTCTGAAACCGCATGGCTGATAAACTGAAACTTGGCATGCATGTTCCCCCCAATGAGTACACCAGAATTTGTTAATGCGGTGTCGATATGATTTTAAATATGGCAGCCATCTTGAATTTGCCAGTGAAAGCTTGTCATCATTATTTTTTGGTAACTACTTCATGGATCTTTCTCAAATTTGGTACACTGGTTCCCTTTTGGGTCTAGTTGTACAACATGTGTACTTTAGTCCAGTTTGATTATCCAATATGGCCACCAGGTGGCCATCTTGGATTTCCCCATGAAACTTTGTTATTTTTTACACAGTGAAACTGACCTTACTGACATATGCGTTCGTGTGCAAACACGGATTAACAAGTGAAGAAATTAAAACAATAGCACAGTTCATTTCCCACCTAATCACCCACGCCAGCACTCAATCACAATAGATCTTCACTTCTTTACTTAGCTAGCTACTGTAAAGATCGTGTGTAAAGCTCCAGCGTATTACGGAAGGATTTTACGTTTACAACGAGTGATATCATCTACAAGTCTACAAACAACGAAAAGATCAAGTTGGGAAGTATTCTTGTGTATATCTGTCGATAAAATAATGGCCTCTATGTTCTGTCCCATCTGTGGGAAGTCTAAATCAACGACCCACTTACATTCTGTTTGTCTTGCGCGTTGAGGCAATATTGCTTGTGATTGTACCCATAGATGTCAGGAGTGTCAACAATGGCCCGATGATTTATTTCAAGATTTAATGACCGGGTCTTGTGCGGGTTCCCTTCCCCCTGGTTTAATGTCGGAGACTAATATCATGACTCCGCCCTCCCATTTTATCGAAAATGGGACGGCGAAGAAGCCTGCATCGATTGGCAGTCCTTGGACGGGCCCTTTACGTTCTTTATTAGATAAAGGTATTGCGCCAAGTACTAGTACTTTTGTTTCTGATTTGTCCACAGGTGAAAAGAAGAAACAGGTAAAAGTATTGGGTTCCGTTCTAGACGAAGGTACGGGAGAGTCAGCCGAGGTCACAGTGGAACTAGATCTTCCCGAAAGTGTGTCCCCATGGAAACGCAATCCGAAATGAGGACCACTATTACTCCGGGCATACAGACTGGTGACGTTGTAAGTACGCCCGTATGTGCTGTTGCGAATGATATCACTGTGGGGACTCCCGCTGGGAATACCCCGGTATCTTATAATTCCCAGGTGTTGTTTGTTGGTCAAGGACCAATTTCGACACTCC
>JAVTVY010056301.1:0-29417 GCA_036873755.1 Hanleya hanleyi | reverse complement strand
ACACCGTGGATCCCTTGGAATGGGCCCAACAACAACGCCCCAACACCAAGTGGACAGTGGAGAGTGTGACCAATGTTACGTTTTCGTTACCAAGCTGACCGACCACTCCCATCGGCTGAATGCGTCACTGATGAATACCTTAACATGCCGTACATACTCTATATGTCTACATGTTGATCGTTGACGGTACGGAGGTGACCGAAGAGACACGGATGTTACCGAAGATGTCAGGGCTCGGCCCTCGACTTGGGGATAGTTGAACTGAGTGTGCTAAAAATAGATCACCAGCTAGCATGCTATAAAAGGGAGGCGGCCTGGCCGTTTCATCAGACACTCTGTCAACCACCAAGATGTTCACTTGCACAACCTGCCAGAAGCTGTTTACTCGTCTAGATACGTTACGACGCCACGAGGCCTCCACCCACAACGATGCTCGGTATACTTGTATAATCTGCGCACGGTCATTCAATCGGAAGGATCATTTACTGCGTCATGAGAGGGTACTTCACGCGGGTGCGACGGTACTATGTAATGATTGTGGTCGACTCTTCAAACGACCCAGTCGGTTTAGACAGCACCAACGTTTGATGCATGCCCCGTCTCTACGGTTTGGGCGACAACTTTCCACTAAAGAGAGGCCGCGGAAGGTCAGACCCAGTGAAGATGAACCCGGAGAGACGAACGCCACTGGTGATGCGATGACGAAGAGCCTGCCTATACCCACGGTCCAGGAGGGCCTGGATATCCAGCCGGACCCCGCCGTTACGGTTTCGAGTCATACGCCTGACAACATCGAACATTTTCTGGACGAGCCCATAAATGTTCCTAGCGATCTCTTACAGGACGCCCAGCCAGTGAGTGACATTTATCGGCGCCACTGGTCCATGATACGGCACTGTTTCTACCGTCATCGCCCTATTCAAGATATCTACAATTTTCGACTGACCGACCTCGCCCGTCTACCTAGCTACGTGGAAGCCATCTTCAAAGATCAAGCTACGTCCTTCAAATTAAATCTGGCGTTTGGTTATGTGCTGCGGCATAAGGAGACAGACCAAGTCCGATACTTTTACCCGAGCAGTAACATCCAGGTATTTGACCAACCGTTTACCATCATTAACCGAGTGTCGCTACAGACGATGCTGGAGAAACTGGACACCGTGAATCCCTTGAAATGGGCCCAACAACAACGCCCCAACACCAAGTGGACAGTGGAGAGGGTCACCAATGTTACGTTCTTCGTGACCAAACTACGGAATATTCCCATCGGGTGAATGTATTCACCCAGGCACTGATAGAGACTCAGAATGCACAAACATGTATCTGAGGATATGTTGCCTCAACGGTTTCCTGGGCTGCCCGATGATGATTACAATAAACGGTTCAAAGCGAACATGGCCGAAGATGGAACTTTCTGGAATGGAGACTTCTGATTGGACAAGAATACATCTAACGGACAGGAACGAATATGACAGATGCAAATGGTGGTCTCTAATTGGACAAGAGGGTTCTTGAATTGTAACACCAAGTGGATAATGGAGATATTGACCAATGTTGCGTTCTTCGTGGTTAAACTGACCACCACCTCCATCGGATGAAAGTATTCACCCACGCACTGATAGATACTCAGAATGCGCAAACAACTATCTGAGGATATGTTGCCTCAACGGTATCCTGGCCTGCCGACGATGATTAGAATAAACGGTTCAGATGGCACTTTCTGAAATGGAGACTTCTGATTGGACAAGAATACATCTAACGGACAGGAACGAATATGAAACATGCAAATGGTGGCCTCTGATTGGATAAGAATCTTCTTGAATTGTAAATATACCCAACGCGGCTCCCCCAGCGTGGATATGATGTAACATTGGGGAAAATAAACTATATGAAAAAAACTTCTTGTTGTTGTTGTTCTCTCATGTGTCATTCTTGTTACTGTTGCTGTTGTTGTTCTCTCTCTGGTCTATATCATGGCGTTATGTTAGAGTGTTAAGGTGTAACGACGGGCGTTGACAGGCATCACCGCATTTCGAAGAATTAGTGACAATTCCATGGAATATCAGAGCTTCTGAGCTATTTCACCAGGGCGTATTTTTGTGCTCAAGCTCTGACTATAGCGATACCGCAACATTGTCTCATTGGACATTGGACCGTCTGACCTGGAGGTGACCCTTTGACCTTTTGACCCGCGTCCGCGCGCGCGCGCACGCTTGGCCCTTCATCTCACCTTCACATTGATACCTCACTCGGCTCCATCGGGCCACTAGGGGCGCCCCTAACGCCAAAAAGGCTATTTTTAAGATAAACATCAAAATCTGGTGTACGAAGATTTTTTTTATTTTAGAGGTAGTGGGTCGAGTGAGGTATCATATTGAAGCTGACGTGAAATGCTTCCCACTGATACCTCACTCGACCCCATTGCACCACTAGGGGCGCCTCTAACCCAAAAAAGGATATTTTGAAGATTACGCATGCGCAGAATGCTGTTAGTTCAACCCACACCAGTCCATCAGATGCTCCTTCACGTCACCTTCAATTTGACACCTCACTCGACCCGATTGGTCCATTAGGGACGCCTCTAACCCCAAAAAGGCTATTTTGATGTTTTGATATTTTTCATATTATCTTCGCGCATGCGCAGAATTACCCTAATTCAAGCCCACACCCAGTCTATCAGATGCTCCTTCACGTCACCTTCAATTTAATACCTCACTCGACCCGATTGGCCCATTAGGGACGCCTCTAACCCCAAAAAGGCTATTTTCATAGCCTTTGGACTTCGCGCATGCGCAGAAAATTCAAAATAGCCTTTATTGGAGTTAGGGCAGCCCCTAGTGGTGCAATCGGGTCGAGTGAGGTATAATTGTGAAGCATTTCACGTCAGCTTCAATTTGATACCTCACTCGACCCACTACCTCTAAAATAAAAAATCTTCATTCACCGGATGTTGATAATTATCTTCAAAATAATCTTTTTTGAGGTTAGAGGCGTCCCTAATGGTCCAATCGGGTCGAGTGAGGTATCATTGTGAAGCATTTCACGTCAGCTTCAATATGATACTTCACTCGACCCACTACCTGAAAAATAAAATTTTGTTGACTTGACGTATGAAGATTTCCCATCCGAAGGACGGGTTTTACTTCACATTTTTTTGTTTTGTTTTGAAATTTTTTTTTTGAAATGTACAAACTTTTACGTGAAGACAATATTCTTTATATATGTGTACTTCCTATTTCCCGCAGGAATTTATGCAATATCAATTCTTTCCGCAATAAACTTACAATTTTACTGGCAATGAAATTCTCCGTGTCAATTTGAGGTGGATATGAAAACGTACTGACTCACACGTGCAATGGCAACAATTCGCTACAGTGTAATGAAATGTGTTCATTTTTTAGGCGCCCGTGGTTTTATTAATATGCAAACACATATGCTTTTCTAATAGTTCATTGGCTGAACCGCGAGGCGGGAGAAAAAAATATTAAACTAATTTCGTCTCGCGAGGTCAAATCCTCAGTGTGTGTGTGCGGCGAACGCAAACCAACAACTCACCAGTTTTACCGGACAGGCAAATGAATTGCATGTTATTTTGACTCGATTCATACGCTCGACTCTTCAAAATGGACTTGAAGGAGACGTTATGCGGGAACTGAAATCAATTTCTTGAAACGTTTGCTCACCGTGAGCAACAAGAGAGCTAACAGGCAATTGAGGGCGTTAGCTCAGCTGATATGTAGATGGAAATATCTGTGAATTTCGAAAAAATGCGTGACAAGCCAAGAAACAGAAAACCGCTGGGATGTAGACACCAAACCAGGGAACATCTATGTGCCGCTGACCAAAATCATTAGCTTCATAGTTTAGTGCGTAAAGGTGTTTTGTACAATACATTGAATTGAATTGAATTTCATCCACGTGGTATACTGGACACCGGATTTACCGATGGAAATATCTGAATTTCGATTAGCATACAAATGCATGGTGTGTTATATCCCACCTAGGAAAAAAACAGCCCCCCAGATATGCATCAAACGTCCGGGAGTATGGGATATAGGTATACATCTGGACTAAACTTCTTTTATCAGGTAAGCTTGTCATAAAATGAGAGAGAGAGAGAGAGAGAGAGAGAGAGAGAACATTTCAATCTGCCAATTTTCGAGATGAAAATTTTTTCTTGACGAAATAGAAATGAACGCGAATCTATATTCTACAAAACATTTTTTCTTGACGAAATAGAAATGAACGCGAATCTATATTCTACAAAACACCAGAAAATATTAGCGTAGGTGAATTTTTTAGACTGTTTTGTGCTTTCATCGAAAGTGAAAACACATCTCGAAAAGTGTGTAGCAGTGTCGATATAAATCTTCAACCTAGATGTGAAAATAGATACCGGGGCATAAATTAGAGAGAGCATTTCAGTACACCTCAAAAAAATGAAACATGGACGGTATCCTTCATCTCGAGGGTGCGCAAGTTCGATTCTTGCTTTCATTATGTGAGTATGTGTTGGACATGTGATCTTTAAATTTTATTATCACCAGACTAGCAGGGTAGGATGTGGGTTTCAGGAGTTCACCGGGTGTGACAATTTCTTTATAATGATTTGTGATAAAAGCGGGTAAAACCTAATGTCAAAATCTCCTTGAAGGTCACGGAGATGTCGATTTATTGCTGATCAGCTGATTTCCAGGACAGACAGACATTATTTCGGCTCTTTTCTCTTCGAAATTCTTGTAATTTGCTCAATACAAATAAATATTTAAATTGACTCTGAGTTTTCTGTTGGCATTATTTCAGCAATATTATGCACTAATGGGTTTTATCATTCTTTTCCATTCATGGAATTTTTACAGTTCCACAGTGTCACAAAACAACAATAATGCCATGATGTCACAATAAGACGTTACAAAGACAATTTCTGCTGTATACAATGGTACTATAAGGCACCTGTATACAATGGTATAAGGCACCTGTATACCATGGTATAAGGCACATGTATACAATGGTCAGATGTACCTGTATACAATGGTATAAGGCACCTGTATACAATGGTATAAGGCACCTGTATACAATGGTCAGATGTACCTGTATACAATGGTATAAGGCACCTGTATACAATGGTATAAGGCACCTGTATACAATGGTCAGATGTACCTGTATACAATGGTATAAGGCATCTGTATACAATGGTATAAGGCACCTGTATACAATGGTATAAGGCACCTGTATACAATGGTCAGATGTACCTGTATACAATGGTATAAGGCACCTGTATACAATGGTCATCAAAATGGCGGCACCTTATCTTACAAAAACAACAAAACAAGCCGCCATTTTGAACCCACCCACTCACCCTACAGGTCAATCAGTACACAAGGTGAGTGGGTGGGTTCAAAATGGCCGCACCTTATCTTACAAAAACAACAAAACAAGCCGCCATTTTGAACCCACCCACTCACCCTACAGGTCAATCAGTACACAAGGTGAGTGGGTGGGTTCAAAATGGCCGCACCTTATCTTACAAAAACAACAAAACAAGCCGCCATTTTGAACCCACCCACTCACCCTACAGGTCAATCAGTACACAAGGTGAGTGGGTGGGATCAAAATGGCGGCACATTATCTTACAAAAACAACAAAACAAGCCGCCATTTTGAACCCACCCACTCACATAGGCCACGCCCACTTTTTTGTCACACCACCCCAATACCGCCCCAAAACCTCCTCAATTGTGACGTCACACACAGGTCTGCGCATGCGCAGTGAGGCGCTAATTACTCAATTTGCGGTGTACATACTACTGGGGGTCTTTTATTATGCTTAGTTATTAGAGCCCAGTACTGTGTTGTCCAACATAGAAAAAATAACATACAGCTCGGCGCTGGGAGGCGGTCGTTTGCACCCATCGCCGTCTCACCCTCTATAACGACGCCCCTGGACTTTCAGCTCCTGTCTCCCATGCCCTTTCGCGTATGGGTAGTATCTTGTTCATGTAAAAACCGTTGGCTTTCATCTTTATTTCCTGATAGCAAAATGCTTCCATTATACTCACAGGAAACATATAAATGAATAATAATCATACTGGAAAATTGTGATTGTTTATATTTAATGAAAACAGGGCCAACGCAGTCGGCTCGGTCTCGCTGTCTAGAGTACGACATTGTTCCACATTATATTGTCCGAGAAGTCTCGAATAAGTGTTGTAGTCTGATTTCCAAACCCGGTCCGCTCCGTAAGCGAAGAGAGCCAGCATTTCGTATATGCATTAGCATTATTCAACAGGATGTTAGTAAATATATCAGCTAATAAAAATACAAGAGGATTTTCCATATGATCAAAAACGAACGGTCGCCATTATTACGAAATTAGAGAGGGACCATTCCTGCGCAATAGTGAAGAGAGCATCCGTTGTTCTGGCTAGGTTGACAGATACCGTCAGACTTGCATCCCGAGGGGACTTGATCTCCTTCTACAGGGGTTATGAACGAGATAATTAGCGAAATATGCTGACAGAGAAAAGAAAATGAACGGGCAGGGGGAAAGAAGAGGCTTGTGGAAAAATTTCTCATTCTGACTGATTGAGCCGGTTGCGAGAAATTATCTCCCCTAACCAACTTGAACGCAAATAATGTCTGTTGTTCCTCCAGCAAGCTAGAGCTGCCCGACAAAAGCCGAAGTACTTTGACGACATTGCAGTAAAATTAAACACTTCGTATTTGTCGAAAAATCTTCTCTCAGCGACTACTCGGGAACCCGTGCAAAATATTGCCCAGATCCGATGTCGCAGAAAAATGACGTCGTCCGGTTTATAGAAATGGTTAATGAAGGAAGCTGTCACTACATAGTTTATAGCATGTCGCAGAAAAGTGACGTAGTCCGGTTTATAGAAATGGTTAATGAAGGAAGCTATCACTACATAGTTTATAGCAAACCACCCACAAACAGAAGATAACATTCGATATATTCAAACGCTAGGCAGTTACAAATTAACTAAAACAATTAGAATTTGGCCAAGTATCAACTTATCAATTCAACGTAATCGACATTGCATCAAAGACCAGATAATTTACGACGATGCTAACGGAAATAAATATATATTACCCCTGCTAATTAGAGCATTTCCACAAAGTGGATGCTCTTATGTTTTCATGAGGATCAGCTCTGCCGAATCCGCCGCCGCCGCGGCCGCCACAGCGACTTTAAACGTGAATATCTCTGAAACCGTTTAATATTTTCGGGTCAGACTTGGTGTGCTATCTCCTTATGCCTGGGAAATTTGTCTATTTGTGTTTCGATACTCGCTGCTCACCACTAGGTGGCGTTGTAATCAGAGCATAGGTAAACCTTTCTCTGACGATTTCGTCTGAACGGCTTGTCTGATTTCTTTGAAATTTTATTACAATGGTCTTGAAGGATAGTCAGTGTGCTGAAAAGGTTTGGTGTAGCTGGCATAATTATAAAAGCAAGTTGTTTGTGTGTCAAAAAAAAGTTGTTTGTGAAATGAAAATTCACCAATTCGCTTGGAGAAATATTTAAAAACTGTTCTATTCTAGGTTGCCAAGCATAAATATAGGATTGCTATGATGGCCGATAGCATCGCATCGCGCCTTCGCCCCTTCGCATAGTCCCTTCGCCCCTTCGCCCCTTCGCATGCCACAAACTAAACGCACGCAGCGATGGACCCTATCGGCCATCATAGATTGCCGACATGGTAATTCCCTTTCAGTGCGAACCAAATTGCCATTTAAATGAAAAATCTCATTTATCTGACTTAACGTCAAAACCTCCATAATCATTATTATGATTAAAGTTTTTCCATTGAACTCTTATGTGCCATCTCCCTAGGGCTTTAGATTTCACCTGCTTGTTTTTCGTGGCATTTGGTCATCACTAGGTGGCGCTATAGACATGAATGCAGGTAAACATGTGTAACATCATATCTTCTGAACAACGTGTTTGATTTCCATAAAATTTGGGTATAATCATCTTGCAAGATGGGCAAAGAACTGACAAGATTTTGGTGATGTTGGCGAATCATGGAGATGCATTTTTGCATCTCAGAATAAGATTTTGTTTTCACAAAAATGGAAATTTGCTTCTTAATCAGGGGAAAGTAATTCTATTTTGTTGAACATGAATGTAAAATTTCCAGCGTTATAATTCACATCCCTTGTAAGCCAAATGACCATTTTTTAAATATAGGAAATTCTCATGACTTGAGTCCAATACTTACATTCCCCAGGCCACATCTGAGGAGTTTGCTTCATCATGTAGGTTCGTGATATTGTTTGTCATTGGGTGGCACTATAGACAGTAAACTTGTATAGCACAATTTATTGGTATTTCATCTGTTCAGGAAGTTATTATTGTCAGACGGACAAAGGATTTCAAAGGCCTGAAATTGTTTTTGATTGAAATTGAAGGGCCACCTCTCAAATGGATTTTGCAGCCCATCAACATAATGCTTGATTTATATCTCATTATACATTCTTTTTTTCAATTACTATTTTTTTTAGTAACATAATGGTTTAAAAATGGATTGAAAGCACATTGGTGCTGTTAGCGCTGGCATACTCATGTAGCATAGGGTAAAGTCAGCTAAATATATCTAAATCTAGGCTACATAAACCCCTGCTTACACACATAACTAAAATGTAGTCAGAGGAAATATGCTGCCATCAGTGTATGGTCAGTATGGAAAATTGCAAGGATTCAAGTGGACTTGAAGTCCGGCCATTTTGGTCAAATAGATATACTGTAATACTGATATTCTGCTTTATCTTTCAGTCCTCATATTGTATGAAGCCTGTATGTTTCCCATTCAGTTAATAACACCTGTAATGGTTGACTTATTGCATAATTCACTTTACATCAGTGGACTACTAGACTGCTTGTGTCAGCAAAGTAAACACTTCATTTCCGAATCAGTGCTTCAAAGATTTTTGAAGTGGAACTTATACATACCACTTATTTAACTTATATGGCACATCTCACCTGGGAAATTTTTACATGTATATCTAATTGAAGTAATCCATTGGAACCACTGATGATTTTCCAATAATAGAGAAGAAAAGCAACTCCGAGTAGGGATGACAATTTCATTCTGTATATTTCGCTATTAGTTATAGCATCTTCAGCAGTGAACAAAGTTACAAACAGATCCATAGGCACAGTATATATACAATTACAAGCGTCTAGTCCGTCATTCATAATCCAGCCGTCGTCCATTAGAGAATATCCGCGTCCATAATCCAAAGACCTATTCCATTTTCCACATAACAGTATTAGCACCAAATTCAAAAAGACAATCATGGTATACATACACATAGGCTTGTTTCCTGCAAGAGAGAAGCGGTCAACAGTTTTCAATGATGCCGGCAAGACATCATGATGTTCCAAAAATATCAAATCCGTATCGCTGATCAGTATTCTTAATCCATAATATTCGTTATAGAGTCGTCATCTAAAAAAAAGATGTATCTCAGTCACGCTTTGATTGTGACTGTTCATATGAGTACCATGAGGATCTTGAAGTACATGGGTTCATACGGCCCCTAGCCCCGGGTTAAGCGGAATTAGACACAAGTTACGAAACGTAGCGCCATAGATCTTGCACGCTACGGGCATAATTTGATCTTAGCCAATACACATTTATAAATAGGTAAGCCAGTAAATTGTGTCAGTCAGGTTGGACGAATATTAAAATGCTGTCATTTTCAGAAATTGTTAAATGTTAAGCAATAACCTGACAGCGATCTACAAATGGCGTGATTCAGGTGATACAATACACACTCTAATTGAGGAAAACAATACATAATCTGCTTATCTGGCAAGTACTAAGTAAACTGTGCATAAATGAATAAAGTATGGTGATATAGTGAGTATGTACCTACATTGAATATTTCTGCAGATCATGAAGTTTGGATAAGGACTGTCATTTTAAGATAATATAGGTATAATTTTCTTGGCAATCCACATCAGAGTTGATGGAAACCTCCAAATGTTGTAACTCGCATGTTTCATAATTTTATATTCTCATGCGAGTTACAACATTTGTGGAGTGTGTATTGTAACACCTGAATCACACCATTTGTAGATCGCTGTCAGGTTATCGCTTAACATTTAACAATTTCTGAAAATGGCGGCATTTTAATGCCGAACTGACTGACATAATTTACTGGCTTACCTATTCATAAATGCGTATTGGCCAAGATCACATCATGCCTTGTATATATACTGTGCGTATGGAGCTGTTTGTAACTTTGTTCACTGCTTAAGATGCTAGAACTAATAGCGAAATATACAGAATAAAATTGTGATCCCTACTCAGTTCTGGTGAATTTTGACAGAATATTTAGACTTTGAAGATGATATTTAATGGTGATCCAGAATGAACTGAATTTTCTGTGTCATCTGTCTGTCTGTCTCTCTGTCTGTCTCTCTGCCTGTCCATCTTTCTTGTCATACCACATATGCCTAATTAATGAAACTGACTGTCCTTCACCTGTTTTGTCGAGGTCAAATTTAGCATTAGCAATATTTTTTAAAGGAGTGAAGATGGGCTCTCAAAATTCATCATACTTGTGCAATTGCTGACTGACCAGAAGCCTATCCCAGTTGACTGAACCTATTTTCTCAAGGTTATATACTTTATATTATGATATAACATGAAATATAACTAGGCATTCTAAATTGATACCACATATGCAACTGATGATGGACCTGAAGTCAATGAATATGACTGACGTTGACCTATTTTGTCAAGGTCAAAACCTGTATGTTAAGTCACATGTTAACTGCCAACATACACTCCAAATCTAACATTGTCATCATTTTGTTGTGGCTGTGGTTGTCTTCCAGAACAATATAGCGAATTTTGCATGTGTTCCAACAGCCTCAGCTTTCAACAGTAATTTAACACCATGCTGTATCGGCTGAGCTGTTGAAACACCCTCCATTTCCTAGCTCTGACATACTGCATCACTGTCGAAATATGGGTACCATGACAGAGTGATAGATCAAACAGCCACTGAAGGTTCCTGATTTACATTGAATGTCGTTATTGCCTAAGTAGTATTAGCAGCATTTTACAACAACAACAATTCGCTGACTTACAGTGAAGATTTACAGTGAAAGGTATTTATTTTTTGTTGTTTTTCATTTTTATTTGCTGGCATTGTTTCAAATAGAATACAACAGCCTAATTTATACAAGGAATAAAAAGGGGGCTAAAGTCTTATGTTCAAACTTTCATGGGAAATATAAAAGTAGCAATTTGAAATTTTATTTTTATTCGGTTTTTAATGTCGGTGGGTCCATGAAACGCAAAATATAGTTGGTGTTGCCTCACACTGGGTTTGGCTCATTGGTGAAAAAATCCCTTCTCAGAGGCACTTCTACCAGTAATGATTCCTGATTGTTCATCATCCAAGGGTATGTGCCCCACACACTGTCCCATCCTGAAAAAATTGCCACCCCTAATAGGGGGTGTGCCCAAATTGGGGAGATCTAAAGCCCTGTGAGTACCAAATTATGTGTTACAAAATTATCTGGGGAAATGCTCTTCGCCCGTTTTTCAAACGAGCTTTCATTCTCCTACTCGCTTTGAAAATATTCACCCACAATTGTCAAATGAAATGCCATATTGATTTTTTCTTGAATTTTTCGAGAAATGGAATTATCCTCGATATGCGCAGTGCGTATCCGTTAGAAAAGTAAAGACTAACCTGTTTGCTTTAAATCTACAACAGGTCCAAATGAGCAAAATAGAAATTTTGAAGACCCGTTGTAAGACTGTTCCCTGAGTAGCTCGGTATATAAGACAACTCGTGCTCAGTTTACAGTACCGACAAATTTCCTGACTTGGGTCTTTGTTGGGACCAGCCTACGAAACCTAATTCTAGATTCTGTCTCTCGACGGACGTGGTTGCATCGCATGTTTGGGGGATCCTTAACCCCTCACGGCAAATTAGGATCATTGATGCATTCCTCCCTTGATGGATTGGCGGAGACTGGGGATACAGGTAGCTAAAAAAAACTGGCTACTGGGTCGGGTGAGTTGGTGGAGTGGAGAGGACTGAAACCTTAGACGTGGTGCATGTCCAGTGCCACCAGCGCGAATGTGTTTTGTACTAATTTGTGGCAAATTGGAGTTTCCTTATTCTCAAAGCTGACATTTCGTAATATTAATATGATGATCTGTGTGTTTTCGCTTTGCTGCTCGGTTATCGTGTTAATAAAATGAACCAAAACTATTGTGTTATGTATGTCTTGCTCATTGTGTGGTTCTGCAGCTCCAGTTTTATGCGACTGAATTTATATTCGCGTTAACATAAATTG
Organism: Hanleya hanleyi; assembly: GCA_036873755.1. NCBI lineage: Eukaryota > Metazoa > Mollusca > Polyplacophora > Lepidopleurida > Hanleyidae > Hanleya > Hanleya hanleyi. The sequence goes on along the minus strand of JAVTVY010056301.1, from coordinate 17,072 downwards.
TGTGTATCATCATTTGTGTGGCCTAAGCCTTGCTGATATAATGAATCCTGTGTCTTATCAGTTTACGCCGATCTATATTCATCCGCGCTATTGATGGGTTTCATGAGGAATTGTCGTAAAATCTTCAACCTAAATCACATATATGTATATATTTTCTGAAAGAGCATGGCTAAACTATTATTATAAAAAACAGCACTGATATGTTATAGAAAAATGAATCTCGAACATTCCCTTCCAACCTTGCTTCATTTTTCCTAGAAAATCCTTTAAAGTGTCGAAAAATGGTTAAATTCGGCTCAATTTTCAGAAAAATCTGGGAGAGCGATTTCAATTAAACTTCTTTCTCATGCTCCCATGTTCGGTACCAACTTAAAAAGGCGAAAAAAGTGGGGGTCAACCTGCTTGTTTTTTCAGATTTTCTCTCCGTAAATGAGTCCTGATTTTTACGCACATCCAAGGGCCATAACTGAAGCAGGACAAACATTACTCCATGACCCAGATCACCATGTAGACGAAGCCAGCCATCGATTTGTATATGCTAGTTTGCAGCGTTGATAATGTTGAACAGGATTTTTATTACAGATATAAGCTATTAAGAAGGCAAGAAGAATTATGATGTTGCATAACACGGACAGTCTATTCTTTTATGAAATAAGACCGGAGCCATTGCTACGAAACTGTGGACAGCCACCGTAGGTCTGGGAGTGTAGACTCTGCTTGAGGCATCCTTCCCACAGCGCAAGCTCCATTTCGCAGGCTCATTTATCATCCCTGCCTCCAATAGCGGAAGTTGACCTTTACTACGTTGCTATGACGTATGGGGGAAGCCCACGTACGCACGGTTCAGTTTGAATCCGGCCGAACAACTTCTTCAGTGTTGCACATGAGCGAACTACTTTTCATATGCTCTGTCCAGATAAACAGGGAAAATAATCTCCAGATAATTCTTTTTAACGATAGGTCAACAGAGGTATTATGCAGACTTGAATAGTAATCGGAATGTTCGGCAAACATCTATGTACCGCGATATATACACGTAATGTATACGTAAGGTGTATACTGTGTGAGTCAGACTCCTTGAGCTGACTCCTGGACTATATCTACGTGAGATCCTACAGCTATATGTGGGTAAGGACGTACGCCTATGTTTGACTGTTGTGTGGATGAGTAATAGAGACCGCTCGGCTATGCCTGAATACGGTCAGTAGGTAAAGTGTGAGTGTGGATGTATAACTATGCGTGACTCAGTCCTGGATGAATATGATTGCTATGTCGTCATAGTCGGAAGTGATATCATGCGACGGAAGTGACATCTGCGCCGAAGTGACGTAATCGCGCGAATGCGCTCCCGCATGTTGGTGCCGTAGATCTCTTGGTGACGTGGTCAACGGACATTATGTCATCACCTGATGTTACGTCATCGCACTTATATACATCCACGGAAGTGACGTCATTGAACGCATGCGCACTAGACTGCTAGCGCACCCCACACCCAGGTGTAACCTATGCCATATGGGCTAAAATGTGCAGGGTGTAACACCAGGCGGATTTTACTATGGGGTGTGGCATCTTGTTGTCTTCGTCTCGCGATGTAGAACACGATGGGAGGGGTCTCGAAGCCATGCGGTGAATTTTTGTGAAAAGTTCAAGAAAGGTCTGGGCATGTTAGGTCCATACTGGCGAAGTGGACAATGTTGATCCCGCTGGGAAACCCACTCATGAAGATTTGCGATATGGGGTGTGGCCCCTTGTTTTCTTCATCTCGAACTGTAGAACACGATGGGAGGCCATGCGTTGAAACTTTTTGAAAAGTTAATGTGCGCACACTGGGTGAGTAGCGCTGGGGTGGACGTTTTGGGGCCTAGGTGGACCACTTATGACCAATTGGGTCGTGTGAGGTGACATCGTCAAGCATTCGTAAAGGAGCGTCCACCTGGATGGGTGTGGGGTAAAGCTGACGTCATTTTGCGCATGCGCAGTAGAAAAAGGGTATTGAAATGAACCTTTTTGGTCGTGACGGACCAATAGTGGTCCGAATGGGCCGTATGAGTTATCAGGTTGAAGCATTCGTGGGGGTCCATCCGACTGGATGGGTGCCTATTCCGTTTCCATCAATCTATGCATGCGCAGTGTGGCCGTAGTATAGAAAGCAGACATTTTAGTGTTTCGTGGGGGTGTGTTTGAGCGATTAATAAAGCCCGCACATGCTTAACTTAACGCTTCAACGCCCTGGTGAATTAGATCAGAAGCTCAGATTTTATAGATATTTCATGGAATTGCTACCAATTCCTCGAAATGCAGTGACGCCTGTCAACGCCCGTTGTTACGGCTTAACGCCTATCGTAACGCCATAACGCATTATCTGATCGCCTTAACACCGTAGTATAACGCCTTGACGCCATGATGTAGACCGATGAGAGAAAGAAAGATCAAATCGTTAACAAGTTTTCATATAGTTCATTCTTCCCAATGTTACATCATACCCAAGATGGGGGAGCAGCGTTGGGTATGTTTACAATTCAAGTACGCTCTTGTCCAATCAGAAGCCGTCGTTTGAGAAAGTTTAATCTTTGTTCGGTGTAACCTAAGCATCGTCGGGCAGTCCATGATATTGTTCAGGCAGCATATCCTGAAAAAGTTGTTCGCGCATTCTGATCGCATTTTCCAGGGCCTCGGTGGGTGGTTACCCCATACCCTGTTCTAGGTGACGCTTGGTCTTCATGATGAACCTGTGCTGGGGTTGCCTTTCATTTTAAGCGACAGCAGGGTATACCGTTCATAGACCGTCACCAATGATGTGGACATCACCCAAGTTGTGGTCCACACCACGAGTGCTTCAACATGGACGCCCCACACAATCCATTCGGATCACGGATAGGCCATCTCAACTCCGAACACCTTCCTTCATCCCCCCAAAATACCCACCTTGGCTACTACTCCTACTGATGACGTCAACAATAACGTCACAGGTGACGTGGACAGCCCTCAAATCGTGGTTTATACCACGCCAGCCTCACTTTGACACCATACAAGACGCATTCGGACCAGGAATGGTCCCTCGATCAATCTTATGTCACTTCCGGCGATGTCCAGAGATGACGTCACTTTTATCAAGGGTCAGGAGCCAATGGTCAAAATATGTGCGTGTGATTGGATGCGCAAAAGCATTACCATTGGGCGCTGAGGCATTAAGATAAGGTGTTAAGACGTTGAAGCGGGCGTTAAGGCGTAAAGATAGGGCAGTAAGGCGTTGAGACGGACGTTAAGGCGTAACGACGGGCGTTGACGGGCGTCACTGCATTTCAATGAATTAGAGGCAATTCCATGGAATATCTAGAAAATCAGAGCTTCTGAGATATATCACCAGGGCGTTGAAGCGTTAAGCTGGGCGTACGATGGCGGGCGTTACTGTTCATAAAAGCGAGCGTATCCCAAAAACGTGGACACTCGACGTTCAACCCTCAACATCGGTTATAATTGGTCTGAATTTTCTTCAGACATTACGATATGATGCGACACCAGAAGACTTTCCATCCAGACACCGAGAAGCCGATTGAGGAGGCAGATAATTATACCAAAACAGAGACTGCTGAAAGTCTATTTACTGATATGGAGAGCTTGACCTCAGATAGTCAGCCTACGTCCCAGGGAAGTGAGGACGAACCTACCTTCTGGGATCGTATTGTGACAGCAGCTATTAATACCCACGCTGCAGTGATCGAAGACGCGGGTCAGGCAAACAACAGCCATACATCCAAATGCGCCCGAACATCAGGAAAGCAGCCATGGCCATCTATGAACGGTATACCCTGCTGTCACCTGAAATGAAAGGCGACCCCACGCACAGGTCCATCATGAAGACCAAGCGTCACCTGGAACAGGGAATGGGGTTACCATCCACCGAGGCCCTGAAAAAAACGCGACCAGAATGCGGAAACAACTGTTTCGGGATATGCTGCCTGAACAATATCCTGGACTGCCCGACAATGTTAAGGTTACACCGAACAAAGATGGAACTTTCTCAAATTACGGCTTATGTGTTGTAATTTTTACCTGTATATGGCGAGATTCTGCTGGTGGACGTTTCGTCCCCGAGGCCCGCCCCCTGTACAGACCTTTTGGTCTTTGATATATGTTGGCATTTGTGGGAAGTTGATGCTGGGTCGACATCGGGCCTTACAGACTAGTCTTTTGTGTTAAATGCCGTCATTTTCATCTGACGACGATACAGCTCACCAATCCCCAGTGTACGAGTTGTACGATACGACAAGAAATAAAGAGTTTGAACTCTTCGACTTCATAGTTTATCATATTGGGGTCATTTTGAGCCTATTTGGATAACCCCTCGAGCAGAGGGTCATGGGTAAATTCAAGATGGTCGCCACGTGGTACCAGAAAAGTGATGTTTTTGTCAGATTTCTCCAAAATTTCTGCTTTTTGCGATGAAAAGTGCGCACAAACTATTTTGTTTCACATCACATTAATATTTACTAATTTATCATGCATTATTGCAGAGAAATTGCATAAATAAAAAAATCGGAAAATTCTATCGAAAAATCGACCCTAAAATGCCGTTTTTGCAAATGACGTCACTGTGACGTCATCAAAGCGGCAATATTGGATTTTTTGTACATTTTTTGGTAGAGCTTGACCCAAGGGTATAGTGTGGTAAGTTTCAGTTCCCTACCTCAAGGGGTAAAAAAAATAGTGGGGGGGGGGTGGAGGGGGAGGGGGCGGGGGCATTTCAGCCACCCCAGGCCAGGACAGGTCCCAAAAAGCCCTGGCCAGATAGGGTTAATCGCTCAAACACCCCCCTTCTCCCCCAAACCCCTAAAAGGTCTGATTTCTATGCTACGGTCAGACTGCGCATGCGCAGAATGATGAAAACGAATGGGACACCCATCGAGTCGGATGAACCCCCACGAATGCTTCAACCTGATACCTCATACGGCTCAACCGGAACAATATTGTTTCGTCACGACCCAAAAACGTTGATTCCAATACACTTTTTATACTGCGCATGCGCAGAATGACGTCAGTTCCACCCCACGCCCATGTAGTTGGACGTTCCCCCACCAATGCTTCACGATGACAGCTCACACGACCCAATCGGACCACTAGTGGTCCACCTAGACCCCAAAACGTCCACCCCAGCGCTACCTACCCAGTGTGCATGCGTACAGTAACTTTACAAAAAAATTCAACGCATGGCCTCGAGACCCTCCCATCGTGTTCTACAGCTCGAGATGAAGAAAACAAGAGGCCACACTCCATACCGCAAATGCCCATGAGTGGGTTTCCCAGCGAGACCAACATTGTCCACTGCGCCAGTATGGACCTAACATGGCCAGACCTTCCTGAACTTTTCAAAAAAATTCACCGCATGGCTTCGAGACGCCTCCCATCGTGTTCTACATCGCCAGACGAAAAAAACAATAAGTCACACCTCATAGTAAAATCCGCAAGAAAAAAATGATCACCCCTATCCCATACATGCATTCCCCATATAGATTAACATACAAAAGGGAATTTCCCACAGGAAGCGCCGCCATTTTTGTTCCTTTACAATTTGCGGAGGCATACTGGACACGGCATGCTCGATTCTGTGGTCGCATTGATTATAGACCCGTAATAATAACATCATACAACACCTATAGGTTATGTTTATTACTATAAGTCTTACTTCCCATGTATTCATGATTTGTTTGGTGCCAATACGGTTTTGGGGATTTCCCTTCTCTCGCTGTATGGCTATTTGGAGAAACTGAGGGTTCCCCACTTGCCATTTATGCTAGGCATATAGCTGACGGTATTGTCGGGGACCATGTTTGATGACGTGCATTCTGGAAGATTAATATTGGAAGGCTTTGGTGTCTTATGTACGGGCAGATACCTCTTGCTGGGCCGTCATGTGACCGAAAGCGACCTATGACCTTTTGACCCGGATGTGACATGGCCGGATGTGACGTCAAAGTGACGTCAATTTGACAAGTAGTAAAACGTTAAATTGACACCATTTCAAGGACAGAAAGCTGAAATTGAGCCTTATTGAACCACCAATTGCTCTTTGTGGAAGTGACACAGCGAAACAGCTCACCAATTACCGATATACGAGTTGTCAGAGCATTTCCATCATAGCTCTCTAGATTTGTATCTAATACCGATTATGCCGGTGCTAGGGGTGGTGTAGACTGTATTACTGTCAGTTAATTTAGGTATTAACAGACAGTGATAGTGTACCAGAACTCCGCCAGCGATTGGTCGTTCGATCCGCGCCATTTTGAATCGAGACCAGCTTTCTCATTGGCTCGCTATTTTTAGGATGAAAGGGCTTCCCTCAAACAGCAATCATGGCGAACGACGATATCAGGACGAATGTGATGTTGAAGCGAGCTCTTGCTCAAACACTTCAGTTATACGTAACTCGACGTATTTGAATAATGAATTCTCTAAGTTCTTCTTTTTCCCTGCCTCTGATTGTATTAAAAAAAACTTGACATTTTTATTCCCACAGCAAATGCACACATTCTTTTCCCGAACTTTCAGCGGAGTTGCCATCTCTGATCTCCGCCATGCTGGATCTGTCAGAAATCCCCGAAACCACGTGTGTCCGGTCCCGTGACGTAAGCATGGCCTCGTTCTCGATCCCAAAATCTGCCGTCAAACACGTACCTTGGATTAGCCAGACATTGGCCCTCCGAAGCAGGGCCCAATGCTATAGGCTAGGGGTCGTGTGGTCATATCATCCAAGTTGCCACATGAACAGGTACGATAAAAAGCGTACCTGAAATACAACACATATCACGAATCGTTAGATTCTTGGTATGTACTTTAGAATAGGTTAACCGGAAGACTATACTGTTTAGTCATGTGGCTCTCTCAGTATGTCGGCACCTCTTCCCACTTCCCTTATATGTGTTGTAATTTTGATCTCTGCGCACCATTATTATCCGGTATTGTGCGCATGCGCAGGGGTCAATGGTCACTTCCGACTACAAAAAGAGCAAATTGGTGCTTCATCAAGTCTCAATTCGTCCTTTCTATGCTACTTAGGTCCCCCGCCGAAATGGCAGCGATGGTTTCAGAGGCGGTGTTGGTGTTCGGGTTATAGATGAGGCCCAACTTTCTATGTATTTCTCAAATGAGAGAACTACAGTCAGCCCTCCTAGAGCACATTTTTGTTAACCTACATAATGTTTTCAAAGTTGTGGAAATACATCTTATGCAATGCATAATTGCTGAGTGTAGAGAATAACTAATAGCCGATGGATATTTTTAAGTATGCAATATTTTTGCATGTGAATGTATAATATTTCCAACATGCATGAAAATGTTACAGTGAATACAAATCGCGCAAACGACGATTAGCCTACACTACTTACATGTAAGACTATCAAGCACTGGTGTACACCATTCACAGTGTGTGATCATTCCCACAATTAGGATTCCTGCTGTACCAAAAAATCTAGTTGTATTGAGATATTTCCCATATAACACAATGTTAGAAACTGCTGTGGCAAAGTTACTTTTGCTTCAGCACTGGCCTCAGCATTGCTGATTGCTGCGGCTAATTAAGGGGACTGTGTGATCATGATTATAGTTCTTTCATTGTATATATATCTTAGGAATAGCAATGTCTTGAAAACATTTGAAATTAATATGGGGGAAATAATATTGCTAAAGTTCAAGCCACTCACTGTGTGAACTGACACCAGAGTGAATAGCTAGATGTGAGATGTTAACGTTTAGGTGCTTTGGATAGGTAATTTTACAAGAGACTAGTAAAAATATGGCTCAGTTTCACATTATTGAGAACACGAAGAAGAATCTGCCTGTTCACTGATTCCTGACTTCAACTGATCATGCTACTGGATTATATAATTTCACTTCATCATATCTATTAACCCAGAAGACTATTTTGAACTAGCGATAGCTGACATATTTTCATGTTATATTTACCAAATTATACATTATTCTGAAGACAAAAACACGTTCTTTGAGTACTGGGAAAATATAGTACATATGTATAAAATTATGTCAGTTATCACCAGTTCAAAATACTCTACTGGGTTAATAGATAGGGCAAAGTAAGATTATACAGCAGAGCTGTATCACCTGAAGTAAAGGGTCAGTGAGCAAAAAGGCTCTTGTTTGTTCTCTCAGTAATGTGCACTTCCTGGTGTACATCGTCCACAAGGTGTGATCATGATAGGTATCTTAGGAACAGGAAGTTCTTGAAAAGTTTTGAAGTCGTTATTATAAATATGGGTGAAATAATACTGCTAAATATGACGTCAAGTTCAAGCTAATGTGAAGTGATAAATTCACTGACTGTCTCAACCAACAGCAGAGTGAATTGAGTTCAAGTCCATGAGAAAGTCCAGTCTAGTAAAGACTCATGGACATTGTCTCCAATGTTGCAATTTGCAAGGACACATTGCAAGGACACCAATGTGTTGAGAAAACTCTGGTCCCAACCATGGCATAGTCAGATTACATCCATGTAGGGTTCTTTGTTTTTGGTAGGGCTAGAGAAGTTTAGCTGCTCTGGATTTAACAAGAAGTAATTTAATAATTTAACAAGAGACTGATAGAAAAATGGCTCGGTTTCACATTATTGAAAGAGCAAAGAAGAGTCTGTCTGTTCACTGACCTATGACTTGAACTGATCATGCTACTGGGTTATATAATTTCACTTAGGCATATTTTCATGTAATATTTGCCGAATTATACATTAGTCTAAGCATAATCAGTATTGGTAAAATATAGTACATATGCATAAAATTGACAGTTGTCATGGTTCTCAGCAGTTCAAAATACTGTACCGGCTAAGTAGATAGTGTAAAGTGAAAGAAGCCCAGTAGCTGATCATCTGAAATCATGGGTCAGTGAGCAGACACGGTCTTCTTTGTTCTCCCAGTAGTGTGCAACAAAGTCATTCTGCTGTATCTGTCATTTTGGTTGATTATAAGTGTTAAATTCTTTAAAGAATTAAAGGATTATTTGGAGATAAAACACTGCTATGGCAATATTCTTGGTGTCAAAAAAGGGTTATTCATTAATACCATATGAATCAGGCCTTGCAATTCTATGGGGCTCATCAGCTCAGGTTCCAAGATTTATCAACGCAGTAAACAATCAATGTGTTTGCAGCTTTTAAATTGAAATCAGCTGTTAGGAATAAATCCGCCCTGTTGTCAGCCACAAGCAGACCTATCAATCAACCTGGTGCAATTTTCAGAGTGCAAGGCCCGATTCATGTTGAATTTCTGGCCCTGTATCATGGTACATGTACAGTCCTAACGATTGGGAAAACGGTCTCTGCAAAAATCGCTGCAGCTAATAATATAAATCAATCGTATAGGTGATCAGTTGAATTAGCCATGTATACACTCTCGGAAATCCACATAAATGGTGGTTTCTGATAATTCTTCTTCAGCTTAAAATCTGCTTCAGTATCATGAGAGCAGCATTTTGTTTACCGAAATTGTTTCAATGGCGACTTGACACATGTGGAAACAGAAAATATCAGAAGAGAAAATTGCTCATTTCGTTGCATGTGCTTACGCTGTAAATTAGAGTCATTGACTGGAAACCAACACCAGGAATCGCAGGAACAGCAGAATTCAACAATCAGATGTATGACATTGGTCTTATATGGGCACGAAGAAGGGAGAAATGCAACTGGTTGATTATCAAACTTGATACAAATGTGTCTTATGATTAGAGGATCATCTTAGCTTGCTAAGGGCATTTCACGTTTCACTTAACACCACCCTTAGCTTATCGCTATGATTCGGCATGTATTTTACACGGCGCCACCTATCAGCCGCAAAATACGACTATCTGGAGGGAGATAATCCTGTTATAAAAGTTGCTCCGAAAGCATCAAGTCACCTGTCCGCCCCATTTAACTATCTGTATTCAAATATTTTGACCTGGGCATCTCACACATCAGACATGTTAATTTCACTTGAGCGCACGAGGCGCAAGACTGGGGGATTGTACGCGAGGCCAAAACGAAGTTGTGCGAATTCGCAGCGATTTGATTGGACTCATAGTTTTCCTCCTCCCTCCTCCTCTTCCTCCTCCAATCGGACTGCGCACATGTCCATGTGATCAAACATGACGTTTGTAAAGGATGTTTTGATTGAACACTTGGTGATGACCTCATTTGTCTTCTGTACTCTCCCCCTCCAGCCTCCTCCACCTCCTCCTCCTTCTCCTCCTCCTCCGCCAGTGGCTTAGTACTGTCCAAGTCTCCCTACTGACAGCGCTGGGCTTATAACGCAGCTCGCGGCTTCTTTTGTTTTGTGCATGACTCTCGGCCAATCAGCATATTCCGTTACTAGACGAAGCGGGGTGGGCTCCATCTTCACAACGTCAAGATTTCTTTTTGAGGCAAAGGCGAAACCGTGGCCAACTTGCACAGCAGACCGTGCTTCGCCCACTTTCAGTGCAAATGAATCTGTTGTCACATGATAACATGCCGTGGTCAATATACTTAGGATGTTGCTTTGCTCATTGGTTGTAATTTACAGCTGCATTTTCTATGAACACGAGTCATTCCCATGTGTTCCAGGGGTACCCGGTATCTAGGATATGTTTATAATTTTCATAATCATGCGGTTATTAAGATATTAATAGTTAATTTTCACGACCTAATATGTCGAGAACCTTGCGAGAACAAGATTATTTAAATATTGACAAAGAGAAAATGCATCTGTTTAACTCTACCTGGCCTGGGGGGGGGGGGGGGGGACAAAATGCCCTCCCCCCTCCCCACCTCCCCTACCAAACTTTCTCCGCTATGTCCGGAACGACAAAAAATGGAGAGCTGAAACTCCTCGACTTTATAGTTTATCATATTGGGGTCATTTTGCATAACCCCCTGAGCAGAGGATCTTGGGTAAATTGAAGATGGCGGCCACGTGGGGTGCCAGAAAAGTGATGTTTTTGTCATATTTCTTTAAAATTTCTGTTTTTCGCGATGAAAAGTGGGCAAAAACAATTTTATTTCACATCACATTAATATTTACTAATTTATCATGCAGTTTTTGTGGAGAAATTGCTTACATAATTTTTTTTTCGAAAAATCGACCAAAAAATTCCGTTTTTATAAATGACGTCATTGTGACGTCAGTAAAGCGGTCATCATGGATTTTTTACATTTTCTGGTAGAGCTTGACCTACGGGTACTGTGCGGTAAGTTTCAACCTCCTAGCGCAAGACATAATAAAAATAATTAGGGGGGGGAGGTAATTTCGGTCCCCCCCCCCCCCAGGCCTGGACAGGTCCCAAAAGCCCCAGGCCAGATAGGGTTAAATGTGTGCTTCGTGGTGTTACACTAATTCATTTCTAACTGTAATCCCAAAGTTGGAACATCTTTGCACATGCAAATTCCATAACAGGTTATTCAAAAAAGAGAATAACTCGTGTGAGGCGGTCAGTCTGTAAGTTAGTTACCGCTGTCTAGGTCGGCTTGAACACGTCACTCTGGGCGATAACTATTACATATTAATCAGAAACCATATAGTATGCCTTCAGTACAGGGGAGACCGATTTGCGGAAATGATACATTTAATTTGTATGGTTATAAATCACTACCATGGCCAAATGACGGGCGTTTCTGCATGGTCCTATTGCCCATTGTACGTTTGTCGTGACAAAGCGAGAATTACGTGTTTAATTTATAACAAAAATATCCACCAACCAGCTTCCATATCGATCCATGCTGCTGTTTGGCAGGTTTCTATTTCCTATCGACATAATTTGCCAACACGGATTGTCCAATTTAATGCGAGTCGGAACGTACTTGAATGCTGATTATTAATCACCGAAAAGTTAAGGAATAAAAATCGATTCTGGGAGCTTTGTGAACTTGATTCCATCCTTGACTGAGTGAGTTTAGTGGTGATATATCAGCCATTTTTTACGGGCAATAAAACTGCATCGACAAATTATTGAACAATATATATTAACAGCCGAGGATAGATATTTCTATCATAATATTTCACTGCCGCACGACCAATTCGCACTGCTCATATCGTTCTTGAACGCGAGAGCAAAACTATCCAGGGGTGCAACATACCGGTAGGGGACACCACACCACTTTTTGCTATAAATTCAATAAAACACTGAATAGTATGTATGTTGGGACCTACCGGTAATAACAGTTATTACCGTTAAGTGATAAATGACTATAGTTAGGCAAAACCTGCGACTCTGGCAGAAATACAGTTACAATAAGGAAAACTGAGCCCTTGATGGCAACAAGCGTCAATATCAGAATCGTCATACCCACATGAATCATCTGATGCAAATTCCATATCCGTATCTATATTTGCTGTAGGGATAGAGCAGCCTAAATAACGTAAACTCGACCCTTCATGATCATTCACTCCAACAGTATAATGAAGTAAGTTACATACATTTACATTTGTCGTAGAGATCCATCTACTTGCTTTACCACTGTAAATGTTTCTGGCCAGATTACTGTTCAGATCAACTTCTCAGTCATTTATACTCTTGGTAGGCCTATATAAGGTCGATGAATCGGGGTTTCTCAAACCTTCTCGTCGATCCGGGTGTTTCCAACTAGATGATATTTGAATGTTTGTGGAAAATCCAAGAAGGCCGTATGGCAAGCCGTTTTACTTTCCATTCAGTATTCATGAAATGATTTACTGATATCATCAAATATTTAAAGATATCATCAAATCATTTAATGATTTCACAAAATCATTTGATGATATCAATAAAGGATTTGCTGATATCAATAAAGTATTTGATGATTCGCTAAGTCATTAAATCAACAAAACATCAAACCTATGAATAACTCATACAGACACAAGGCTACAAGGAACCAACTTAGGCCCATGCTACAAAGAAGCCCAAGTATAAAGCTGCAAGTATCTATCTTAATGCACACAATACAAAGTCTCAGTCACGGAGCTGTAAGCTTAGGTAGGCATGCATGATACAATGAAATCCCAGTCAAAGCACAACCATCTCGCTGGGGTCTAATAATACCACAGGCACCATAGTAGTATGCAATGGGCAAATTGAGTGATTAGCGCCTCACTGCGCATGCGCAGAACCTGTTTTGACGTCACAATTGGGGGCGGTTGGGGCGGTGCGCATGCGTGAGTTTGATGTGAGTGGGTGGGTTCAAAATGGCGGCACTTTTTATTTTCCCCCGACCCCTGAAAGTCCGCCATTTTGAACCCACCCACTCACCCCGTGCACTGATTGACCTGGTATGTGAGTGGGTGGGTTCAAAATGGCGGCACTTTTTATTTTCCCCCGACCACTGAAAGTCCGCCATTTTGAACCCACCCACTCACCCCGTGCACTGATTGACCTGGTAAAAAAAAAAAAAATGTGAGTGGGTGGGTTCAAAATGGCGGCTTGTTTTTTACGGGGCTGGGAGGTGAGTATCCGCCATTTTGAACCCACCCACTCATCAATTGACGTGGGTGGGTTCAAAATGGCGGCTTGGTTTTTAAGGGGGGTGGGAGGTGAGTATCCACCATTTTGAACCCACCCACGTGAAAAAACGTATAAAAGCAGTCGATTTTTTAGGGAAAGGGTGTATTCATTGGACTACTTTTGCGTAGCACTGTGACTTACCTGTTGACCTGGTATGTGAGTGGGTGGGTTCAAAATGGCGGCTTGTGGTGTTGTGTGTGTAAAATAAGGTGCCGCCATTTTGAACCCACCCCACTCACCGGGGTGAGTCAGTGCATGAGTGGGTGTGGGTTTAAAAGGCTATTTTCATACCCTTTCTGGGTTTTTTCCATCACGGTTGTGCGCAGGTGTATGACGTCACTTCCTGTCTGCGTGAATCGGGCGTGACCTGGGACTATGGGATGCATGTACTGACTTGGTTCTGGGTATTTGTCATCACGGGGAGGTCACGTGATCAGTTCAAGGTCATATCCATTTTTTATCGATATGTCAACCCCACACCCAGTCCATTAGATGCTCCTTCACCTCAGCTTCACTTTGATACCTCACTCGACCTGTGGTGTGAGTGAGTGCAAGAATGTATTCATCCGCGGTGATGCAGTCATGTCTGGCGGTGATTCGGTCTCGGGAAAAAGCTTCCTTGCCCAATGCCTACGGACTTTACCGAAGATACACGGACTTTAACGAAAAGACACGGACGTACACGAAAAGACGCGAAGGTGAACGCCATTGTGGGAAACCTCCCACAGACAGGTCAGTACATGCATTTCTATGTTGTTCACGCATAATAAAAGGATTGATCTGTAATCTGTGTTGTTGTTGTTGCTCCCTTTTTTTGGACTAACCCATCAGAATAGTACGTATCACGGACTACACCCGTAGAGCTACATCTGGTCTATAAAACATGTCCCTCTGGATCCCACACCTTCATTTCTACAGAGCCATGGCGGAGATCCAGCCCCATGCGACTCGCATTTTACAGTATGCCACCGTGGTGAATTCATTCACGGGTTACCGAGCAGTGGTCCGGTCCATGTTTGCAGATGGCGACGACAACGAGGGACGACGCCAGATCCTGAACGAGTTCACAGAAGCGGTCCTCCACAGAGTGCACTCGATGGACAGGCGTGCCATCACTCACCACTACTGGACTATGACAGCCATCCTTGATGCTCGCGCTATGGACCAGGAGCGCTCACGCCGGAACCAGCGCCGGCTGGTTGGCCTCATACTAGTCTGTGCCCTATTCACCCTGGCGCTGTGGTATTGACACTATAAATACGAGGGGAAGAGACAGAGTGTGTATCATTTACCGTTGGACATTGAGAGCAAGCATGTCGCTACCACTACGAGCCATCTTGCCTCTTACACCTAGTGTGCGGTTATACGTGTATGCAGATAAAGTCAAACTGGCGAAAGACGATCTAGCTATTTACTGGACACCCGCTGAAATGCTATGGAATCCGGTGACACTAGAGCGTGATGGGTGGAATAAATTTAAACGCGTGTTGAGCGGAGAATTGGACGGAGATCTCATCCACCTGGATAATGCCATGTACGTCTATACCCTACCATCCCTTCGCATACGTCTAGGCCGGTACAAAGAGCCATCGCGCAGTATCAGCCTAACTCCTTCTGTGTGGGAAGCCTTGAAGAAAATAATGCCTATTGTAGACCAGTTATTGTCACCGGACGATCGATCACCTGAGCAATTAGCGTGGGTTCGTGCTATAGAAGACGCGTTCGCTGAACCGCATGAAATACTACATAAGGCAGAATTTTGTTTCTGTAAACCAGATACTACAGCCGGGGAAAAAAGGCCTATATGTAAAGAATGCACAGCGGCTAGAGGGTCAGTGTCACCCCGGGAAGAGATCGACACACTTGTGACGGGAGCGAACGAAGGGGAAAGTCCGTGATGCGGCGGTCGGGAAAAAAGGAGACGTCTACAGTGATTAACAGACGGCTTTGCAACAAATAGTTCCTGTGGTCGATAAAGTATTCTCTGCACACGACCCGCCTCTCACAGAATAGGCCCTATAAATACGAGGGAAAGAGACAGAGTGTGTATCATTCTCCGTTCGACATTGAGAGGAAGCATGTCATCACTCCAAGCCATCCTGACGCTTACACCCAATGTGAAGTTATACGTGTATGAAGCTAAAGTGACCCTGGTCGAAGATTGTGGAAATATTTGCTTTGAGCACGCTGAGACTCTATCGGATAGGGTGACACTAGAGCGTGATGGCTGGACTAAGTTTAAACGGGTGTTGAGCGGAGAGTTAGACGGACACCTGATCCACCTGGACAAGGCCAACTACGTATACCATACTGCGCTCTACCCACGGGTGGGACGCTACCAAGAGCCGGCTCGAAGTTTCCTCCTAACTCCCTCTCTGTGGTCAGCCTTGGAGAAAATAGGCCCTCTGGTGGACCAGTTATTTATACCCGACGATCGATCACCCTACCAATTGGCATGGGCTCATGCTATCGAACACGCACTAGATGAACCTAATGAAAAAAAAGCGGATGGAGAAAATACTATATGTATAGAATGCGCAGAGGCTGGAATGACAGTGTCACCTGATGAAGCCACCCACACACACACATGACGGGTCAGAACGATGAAGAAGAAGAAAAAATCCGTGATGAAGCCGCGGGGCCAGAAAAAGCAGTCTACAGTGATTAACGAGGTGTTAAGCGATCTGTATTACAGCCCAAACAGTCCAGCCGCATACAGCGCAGTGGGAGCGCTGTCTCGAGCGGCCCATTCTCAAGGCATTAGTCGAACTGAAGTTCGAGACTGGTTAAAAACCCAAGATACGTACAGTTTGCATCGAGCTGCCCGACGTCATTTTCGTCGTAACCGGGTCATCGTGGGAGGAATAGATGCCCAGTGGCAAGCGGATTTGGTGGATATGAGCGCCTTTGCCAAACACAACGATGAGAACCGGTACATATTGACCTGTATCGATATTTTATCCAAGTTTGCCTGGGTCCTTCCCATTCGTACCAAAACAGGAGAGAATCTCATAGCAGCGTTTCAGCAGATTTTCAAGACGGGGCGCAAACCTCTTTATTTACAAACGGATGAAGGCACAGAATTTCTCAACCGATCCTTTCAAGCCTTTCCGAGAGACAGTGAAATCTGGTACCATTCACGTACTGACCATGACGGAGCATATAGTACTGGCGTATTTCAGCTTGACCCCCGAGGTTTTCCTGCACGTGTATGCGGATAAGGTCGATATCATGGAGGAGGGGGTGGGAGACACGGACCCTACACAACCGTGCCCGGCTCACATTCGTCTGTCCCAGGAGGGCTGGACCAAATTCAAACGGGTGTTGTCTGGTGAACTGGACGGCGACCTCATCCACTAGTGTCACGATGTGTACATCCGACGCGGCCCTTTCTTTGCTCAATTGGCTCGGCTAGATGGAGGTACAGTGCATTTTACCCTTCACCCTGATCTATGGTCTGCATTGAAAGATGCCGTGGTGGATGTGGATGAAGTGCTTATCAAGCGGTCATCAGACGAGTTGGACTGGTCATTGACCATGGCCACTGTGGAAGTCCACGAAGAAAATCAGAAAGAAACTCC
>JAVTVY010056300.1:0-29014 GCA_036873755.1 Hanleya hanleyi | reverse complement strand
CGTGAAATAAATTTTCCTGTATATGTACCTGAAGCAGGTGATGGAAATTTGATCTTATTGGAGCCAATAGAGTCACTTTCAGCAAAATATAACATTGCAGGTGCGCGCACTCTCGCAAAATTTAGGAACAAAATGGCTATTTACAAAGTAATGAACCCATCCAACCTTCCTGTCTATATCGAGAAGCATGCAACAATTGCCACATTTCACGTAGTTACACCAGACTCTATTACAACAATGAAACAAGAGAATACATCAAACAACTCCGCTGATGTAAATTTCATGGAAGGAGACACGAAAAGTGATGCTTACTATGCTAACCTAGCACGAGACCTAGGAATAACACTAGACGATTCCATACTTACACCCGAGCAAAAGGAATCATTTTTAGCATTTCTTGGTCGTAACCGTGATGTTTTTGCCAAAGATATGAGTGAATTAGGCAAAGCTAGTGCTCATTATCACAGAATTTTCACTAAAACGGAAAAACCGATTTATTCACGTCCATACCGACAAAGCCCCCAAACAAAACAGCGATGTGATGAATTAGTGAAAGAAATGCTGGAAAATAACATAGTTGAACCATCACTATCTGAATGGTCATCCCCTGTAGTGCTTGTGAAAAAGAAAAATGGAAAATATAGATTTGCAGTAGACTATCGCAAGCTGAATGCGATCACAGAACCAATTTCTTTTCCCCTCCCATTGTTATCAGATGCTATCGACTCTGTAGCGCAAGCAAAGTCTAAAATATTTTCTGTTCTTGACCTGGCAAGTGGTTTTTGGCAAATTCCACTACATGAAGACACGAAACCAAAAACCGCGTTTACAACGGATCAGGGAAGGTTCCAATTGCGAGTTCTTCCTTTCGGAATGAGGAATTCGCCCGCGAGCTTCAGTCTTATGATGTCACAGGTCCTTGCCGGCCTTACTTATCTTCACACGCTATGCTATATAGATGATATTTATGCCATTCAAACACATTAGATGAACACATGGTCCATCTTGGACAAATTTTCTCTCGCTTACGGGAAGCAAATCTTAAATTACAACCGCCAAAATGTGCATTTGCACAGCGGCAAGTTCCATATCTAGGACACGTGCTAAGTGATCAAGGTATTCATGTGGATGAAGCCAAAGTTCATGCTGTTAAATCATTTCCCAGACCAAAATCACAGAAAGAGGTTCGAAGTTTCCTAGGTTTATGCAATTACTATCGCAAATTTGTACAAAATTATGCTTCAATAGCATCCCCCATGAATCAACTTCTTCAGAAAGACGTTAAATTCAAATGGACCGATGACACTGAAAATTCATTCAAAGCACTCAAACAAGCACTTGTCACAGCCCCTATATTAGCATATCCAGATTTCCAAAAAGAATTCATTATCTCAACAGATGCGTCTGATAGTGCAATCGGACATGTTTTAGGACAAAAAGATGAAAAAGGCAATGAACATGCTATAGCCTTTGGCGGACGATCCCTGCGCGGTAGTGAAAAGACATGGCATATCTCAGAGAAAGAAGGTCTTGGACTAGTCGAGTCAGTTCGTGCCTTTCGTCCATACATAGCAAATGCTCACTTTCGTGTTTTCACTGACCACATTGCCCTCACTTGGTTAAACAACATAAAAGCTAACAAAGGTAGACTAGGCAGATGGGCTCTCGAGCTTCAAGAGTACAATTTCACAATTCAGTACAAGCCAGGAGCTAAAAATGGAAATGCTGATGGGTTGTCTAGAAGAGAATATGAAGCAACCACAACTGAAAGTACAGAAGAAACCATTGTGAGTAGTATAGAAACCACATATTTATCCAATACAGAGAATCAGAATGAGCCAATTGAGGCAACTCTAACATATAGGGAACCGAAACATGCTCATTTAGCAACTATATGTCCAAAAGATACAATTGTTGTGGCACAAGTCAATACTGAAATTGTAATTTCAAATCCATTTCTGGAGGGCATACAACGTGAGTGTCCTGACTTGGCCCCGATCTTTGCCTACAAAGAAAATGGTGATCTACCGGATGATCCAAAACAGAGTCGTCGCTTAGTTGCGGAAGCATATCATTATGTGATTGAGGACGGAATTCTGTATCATTTCTTTAATACAAAAAATAAAAAGGCTGCCGATTCTTATACCAAACAGATAACTGTTCCTAGAGGTAATCGCAAAGATATACTCCAAGCCTATCATGATTCAGTGCTAGGAGGTTGCCACCAAGGTCAAGAAAGAATGTATGCTGCTATAAGATCCAAATATCATTGGGATAAAATGTACACAGATGTGTGTACCTATGTACGTACATGCACGACATGTCAACAGATCAAAACAAATGTTCATGATAAGCCTGCACCACTTAAACCCTTGCCATATGAACGTGCTTTCTCACGGCTTCATATTGACATACTCGGCCCACTTCCAAAAACTCCGGATGGTTCCAAATATCTACTCCTTGTAGTGGATTCTTACAGCAAATGGCCAGAATGTTTTCCTATGAAAACCCAGGAGGCCACTGAGGTTGCATCCATTTTATACAGAGAAATTCTCACACGTTATGGGTCACCAGACAAATTAGTCAGCGATCGCGGCGCTCAATTCATGTCCAAACTCATAGCAGCCATGACAGAATTATTCAACATCAAACATGCTAAAACTAGTTCATATCATCCTGCAACCAATGCTACATGTGAAAGAATGAATCGCGTCATTGAGCAGGGTCTAAGAGCCTACATCAAGGAAGACCAAACTGATTGGCCAGATCATATCCCAGGTATTATGATGGCATACCGCATGACCCCAGCCACTCAATCAACTGGCTTATCTCCTTATCAAATGCTGTTTGGTAGACAGATGAGAACACCAATTGATACCTCTCTAATTCCAAAAGAAACACTGTCAAAGGATCATAGAACATACTTGTCAAAAATTCTAGACAATCTGGCAGAGTATAGGAAAATTGCAGATGAAAATTTGAAAAAAGCCCAAACAAAATACAAAACTTATTATGATAGAAGAACAAAGGAACCAACATTCGAGCCAGCACAAAAGGTATGGTTATATTGTACCAAAAAGACTGTAGGCCGATCTCCCAAACTAACAAAAAAGTGGGAAGGACCATATTATGTTGTATTGGTTGGGCAAAACTACACATACAAATTGCGCAAATGTAGTGACGATAAAGAAGTGAAATCAATGATTCATGCAAACCGTCTCAAAAAGTTTCATGACCCAGAAGACAGGCCAAACTATGAGCCTGAAGATTTAGCACAAACAAATAATGAACTCAATCCAGAAGAAATAGAATTAGAAAATGATGAAAACGAGACAAATACCACTGACAAACGGAACAATGTAACAAAAGAAACAAAAGACCATCATGTGCCAAAAACAAAAGCGGCACTTAAAAACAATGAACAGGCAAAAACAAAAGTAACACCCAAAACCATTCAACATCCTAAAGGTACCAGTACAATGCCAAGATCAAATACAAATCAAGATCCCAACTTGATAACATCAAACAAATTCCTAGTGACTGAAATTGACAAAATTCTAGCATCAAAACGTTACAATGGACGAATGTGCTACAGGATTAAATGGGTAGACAAGACTAGAGGCTCCACCTGGGAGCATGATACAAGTCTCCCAGATGAGCTGCGTCGACAATATCATGCTGACAAAACATTGTCTGGTAAGAAGAGGCGTAAACCTTTAGCCCAGAACAAATTCTTTACAAAACAATATCAGGGAAATGTAGCTTTCATTAACATGAATGATAATGTCAAGTGGAGCCAACAGCCAGATGGCAGGTTTGTTAATTTTATACACATTACAGAAGTTGAGTACAGGATAGACAAGTACTATGTCAAAGCACAATACTGGCGATCATCTCAAATGGTCAAAGAAACAGGCTGGTTCCCCCTAAACCAAGTCCCATGGTTGGCAATAGAGTACTTCATGAAGGAAATTTGGGATAAAACAGGTTACCATATCACAGGTCACGGCCGTTCATGGGATTTTCCTTACCTATTTCATATAAAACTAGGTCCCAAAAACAAAATGTTTTTCAAAAATGTGATTGCAAAGAAGGCCATCTGGTACAATGAACAGAATGTAAATTCTAATAGTGTAGTAAACTTTGATCAACATTTGAGCCATCATAACACTACTCTGCGATGGGAGAAATCTGTATACCCCTAATTATCATGTAAGATATGAAAGCCTTGGGACTAGCCTGGGACTTGTCATCCCTGATTAGTTGTAAGGTGGTTTCGACATATGGCTTGACAAACCATATATTCGAGTACCAAAGGGAATGTGTAAATAATTATTTTCTACTTACAAGTTGTTGCATTATATGTTGATGTATTGATGTAGTTTGTTATAATTCCCACTAACATGACTAACTTATATTATGTTGTGAAAAATCCAAGGATCTTGCGGATGTAAGGTTTGCACTTTATACTCTCATGTATGTATGTATATGGATACATGAATACTACCTACATGTATGTTTATTCTTTCCTAGAAAATAATTGTTTAATAACACTTAAAAATTATGTGAGTCATTCATCTTGACAAAATAAAGTATAGTTTCTCTGTTGTGCTCTTTCACTGAGGCACCGGTTGAAAATCAAGTGCTAGGGTCAGACTTGTCTGCAGCAAGTCTTCCCATCAAACTTTTTCAGCCAGGGTTTCAAGTGAAACACAACATTATATTTTTCATTTTTTCAGGAATTAATTATCCAACATGATTTCTTTCTCAATTTCATTCAATTATGTTTTTACAATAGATCACTGGTGTCCGGCTCTCATTACAATGTCCTTATTTTGCATTTGGAATATTGTATCTAAACACGAATATATATGTACATAGTCCTCAATACAACCCATGTATGTAAGTATGTAAATGATGTAATGACATATGTAACAAAATTATAAAAAAAAAAAAAAAAAAAATGAAGATTGACTAAATAATCACTCTTTAATGATAATGAATATCTTTGTGCCTACTCTATGTATACAAATATATCTTTAACATTGCTAACTCACTGCATTTCACATCTGAGTGTTTCAGCTGTATGGTGTCCACAGACAGAAGTGACCCAAGAAAGCCAAGGGCAAAAGCTCTCCACATTCCAGACAGGATCAGCAACCTCAGTCACAGTTCAACACTAAAGATCAACATTGCACAGGAACCTTCACCTTCAATCAGCATCACATAAGAACTTCTAAAACTTCACCTAACATCGATTACCATGATTACAATGACAATTTATTACAGTTTCGGGACGAAACTTATTCGGGGACGGAGGGAACTATAACAGAGCCATAAAACATGTACATGTAAAATGTAACATATACCTCAATTACATGTATATTCCATTATTATTTAATGTTTGTTTATTGTGAATTAGCATTATAGGTAGAGTTAAATTACCATATATGCAAGCTGTAAATATTAGTTACTGATAAATGTATACACTCAATATTATGTAACACATGTTATAACTAGGATTTAATGCTATGAGTTTACTTTTGTAATAAGATGTTTTGATAACAGTTTGATTAGTTCATAACTCTTGAAAGTTGACATTCAATTAGTGTTGTTAGACCATTTCTGACCAGCTGGTGCAAAGACAGGAGCCAGGTGTCAATTGTAGTCAGACTGTCATTTTAGTATAAGATAATCCTTTGTTGTTATTAGGTCAGACTCCCTACTGTTATTGGAGATGTCATATTGAATGAACAGGATAACCGATAGACATGTCAAGACATTAGAATTACTAGTCAAACAGTATTTGCGATTGTTAGGAATCACTACCTGGAGATCTCGCTAAAACTCCAATGATATAAATATTAGGCAGTATGAAATTAAGGCAGTTCACTTTTAGAATTCATCTTGGCATGCGACTTTGCAGCGCCAAGGCAGTTAGTAAATGTAAGTTATATAGGTAACACTTGTAAATGTAGACGGCTATATGTACTAACATATAGTTTCTGTAATAACTGGAAGTGCTGTATAATTGTGTATATTAGAATTAATATTACGTCAAGGTTAGATAATTAGATTAGGGTAAATAAAGCTAGGTTGTGTTATATTTAACATGGACTACGACTTACTTATTAATGTGATAACCAGTGAGCCAACCTGGTTATAATACTGGGGTAATGTGGATACATATGACTACAGAATTTTTTTAGGGAAAATAGGGATATTGCTGATGTCTACATGACATGGCTATACAGATTCGATGATCTATCACGGGACCAAAGATATTTATCACAAGTGGCTGTACATCATTAGTGCAAGGAGCATAGAGTACTACCAGTATGTGGTGTGGGGGAACGGGTTACACAGCCTGCTTGCCATGGCCAGTGCCCATCATATCATGATGAAACCTAACCAAACCATGTTTAGGTATCAGTCTCTTTACTGTGAGAACATTTACATATTTGTACATGTGTACATTGTAAGAGAAGAAGAAATGATCAATAATTTCAGATCTGTATGCTCCCGCTGCAATAACAAAACCACAGATCTACATGTATATATTAATAAATAAAGTACTGTTAGCGACTCTCAGTGCATACAAGGACACCAGTCCATTATATAATTGTGTGGGAGGGAAGGTGACGTATTGAATTTCATCCATTGTCAGTTATGTAACCTGCACATAGTTTGTTCTACAATGTGGTTTGTAATATAGTATGTCCATGTACATGTAATCAAGAGGATAAACCTAGATTGAATTGACTCAGTATCCAGTTGGAAGAAATGAGATCTGAGGTGGATGGTTTTATCTAATGTTTTAGCAGTGTGGGCGTTCATGAGACATTCCATTGTCGAGGTGTACAGCGAATATACCTGAGCACTGGCATGGCAGGCGATTCAAATATAGATCACTGTCTGCTGATGGTTTTGATACACCCCATGGACGCATGCACAATTGGCCCTTCTGCAGGATGTTGGTGACCTCGAAACTGCTGCTGTCTCCTCACATGTGATTTCAATTTCGACTTCTGGTCTAGCGTGAGATCACAATCTTCAGCGCAAGTTCACTGAAACTTCACTTGTAACATGTCACACTCCCTCATTCCCAGTGTCATTAAGGATGTCCGCTGGTGGTAAATCAAAGTAATTAACTTTTTGAATAATGTGTGTTGTTGCATTCATAATTGTGTAATATGAGAAAAAACAAAGAAAAAAATATAGGTTGGTGTGCATTTTTTAGCTGTAGGCAACGCTAAGTGGACTGACCCATGCTCAATTTGATAACCCAGAAATCATAGGGAATAGCCCTATTTTTGAAGCATATTCATGAAAAATTCATATAAATAGTATTTAACTTTTTCTTATATTCTAACTGTTTGCAGATATTCACAATGTCTATCAAAATTTATCAAATTGGATGGATGTGGGTGTGCAAAATTCTTGACTGGAAGGCTTTTAAAGGAAATCCCTATCTCTTAACCTAGGAAACGGAGATAACTCAATAGGAAAAACAGGCAAAATGGCTGCCAAAGCCAAAAACCACCAGCGGACCTTAAACTTCATTCCGACTGTGGAAATGATTATCAGTCAAACGGGTACAAATGATAGGCAACTTATTCAGTGACCATGTGGAGAAGTAAAATGAATAAAGCGATAAGCATGTCTGTCAGAGGGCTGTGGGATTTTTTTTCACCCAAAATTCCTAGCAAGTTGGCGCCACATGATCACAACCCAAGTACACCTCACAAACTGGTTGGCAGTGTCAGGCTAATTGCAGATGTATAATGTTCCAGTAAAAGCACAGGGCACAGAGGCACAAATTGTCCAGAAATGATACATGTATCAAATTTCCCAATAAATGCCCATGGTCCAGATAATTGTTTGATAATTACAGTAACGCTAAAGATTGAGGAAATGTTTTTGACATTTTTCTGTACTGTATTAGTACTTAGTACTACATACTGATCATGGCACTTCGTAATATACTACATAATGGTCATGAATACTCACTAAGTCTGTACTACATATCGTGACACTTTATACTGTACTACACACTGGTCATGACACTTACTCTGTACTGTACTACATATCGTGACACTTTGTACTGTACTACACACTGGTCATGACACTTACTCTGTACTGTACTACATATCATGACACTTTGTACTGTACTACACACTGGTCATGACACTTACTCTGTACTGTACTACATATCGTGACACTTACTCTGTACTGTACTACACACTGGTCATGACACTTACTCTGTGCTGTACTACACACTGGTCATGACACTTACCCTGTACTGTATTACACACTGGTCATGACACAATACTCTGTACTGTACTACACACTGGTCATGACACTTACTCTACATGTATACTGTACTACACACTGGTCATGACACTTACCCTGTACTGTACTACACACTGGTCATGACACTTACCCTGTACTGTACTACATACCGTGACACTTACTCTGTACTGAACAACACACTGGTCATGACATTTACTCTGTACTACACATCATGACAATAACTCCTCTTCTTACATGATAGTGAAAAACTCGGGAATTAATGGTAGCATGTACTTCATTGCATAGACTACAGCTAAAATTTAGTTCAATTTAATTCTTTATTGGCGTTAAACAATTCACTTTTGTTGTGACAGAGAAGCCATATCAAACACACAATACTTATAGTGTACATGTACTTCAAGGAAAGAGTACTGCATATAGCTTATACAGGAAAACACATAAACAAGATACCTCACAGCTAACTGGTGTTGTTGAAAGGAATTCCATCTCATACTCTGCCTCATACTCAAATATACCTCTGCCTTTTCATTTGTACCATTCACATACATGTAAGAGCCTGCATGGGGTTTTATCTCTAAGTTAATAGGGGACCACCAGTGGGTGTCTAAATTTGTTTTCTGTGCACATCATGATACTCATGGAGCATATTAAGGACCTCCCAGTGAAGATCTGGAATGGGGCACATAACAAGAGGACATTCCACATGTTTACATGTAAGCTTGCTCATTTATTGATCATGCTGACAGGTTGAAGTGTCTTTAGTTTTCCAGCTTTTATTGACAGGGTCTCCTCATGTCACAGTGCATTGACATTTACATGATATATAATGGTTTTAACTCTAGTGAACTATATCTGACTCAACCACATCATGAGCCAGAATCGCTCAGCCTACAACATAAAACATGTTCTGGCTAGCTAAAACCTTATTATTATCTAGAGTGTCCTTGCTATGAGCACAGGGAGGTTGTCAAAATAGTGAACATTCTGAATTAAGCATATCAGTGGAACTGTTCGGAGTTCCTTCCTTGTCTGTGTTGGAATGGACACACATGCGTTCTGGAACTAAAATTCCATTCACATAACTCTCTACTCTATTAGAACATTGAACTTCTTTCATAGAAAAGTACATGTGATCCGCAACGATTTGATGTAAGACTCACGAAATATAATTGACAAAGGATCTGCCGCAAGTTGTATTGTCAGTCTTTTGTCCAGGATATTACCTTTTCAATGGGAGGTCTTACACCAAAGCCTTGCTATGTGATCCCTTGTCCATCTTCACCAGCCAAGTCAACTACATCGCGAAGCTCTCTATGCTGCCTTTCTTGGCTGGTGGCAGAGGAATAATGCGTTGCGCCACCTAGTGGAAGTTTTAACGGCGAACGACTTTTTGCCATCACACATTCGACACAGCTCATTCTTAGTGGGGGCAGCCATCTTGGGAAACCAACTAATACGTAACGCGCATTCTGATTGGATGCCGCACGCCGTCTCTGCATCCAATCATCAATGAGGATTAACGTTCCAACTTTACTAGAGAAGTATGCCAAGGCAATGTACAGAGCAATGTGATGTACGTCGACTTGGCTAGAGAAGATGTCCCTTGTCAAAAACTCTGATCTGTTCTTTAGGCAGTGATAGGGTGGAGGACAGTTTTGGAACCCCTCCTCATGCAATCATTAAAAGTTCTAACATTCCATTCATGCTTTACCAGACTGAACTTTCTGATGTTCTTTCATCATGTCTGCATCATATCTTATGAATTTTGAGAATTACCTGGTAGATGTATCCCTGTTTTGTTGATAACTTATTATTCATATTAATCCAATATTTCAAAGCTGGGTCAACTCAATATAGTATTAGACATCATGCATATATGCATGGTGGAGTCTATGCAATGTGTTTACGGTCAAACAGCCAAACCATTTGCATGAAAAATAAGTGTGCTGTCACTTTTGATTACTTCCAATACTTTATAGGTTCCATCATTCTGTATAAAAATATACGTTCACAAATTTCAAGATTCCCTGATATGAAGGTTTTAGTAGTTATAATCCCGTACAGGTTTGAAAATAATGGAAAATAATTTGATCGGTGATTATTATTTGAAGCTTTGGATTTGTTCAGCAAATTACTTTGTCCATGTATTCGCTATGACATTTTGATTGGTTAGTGTCCAAATTGATCAGTTATTGATGATCACTGACCCTTATTTCCATCCCTGCCCCTATTAGGATGTTTATTTATTGTTAACTTTTTCTGATGGTTATTCACATTTTTCTGTCTTTCAGCCTGAGCAAATGCTGAAACTATGGCTCCAGGAGTTCCGAAAGGTATGTTACATTTACTTGTACATCATTGTGATTCACTGTGTAGGAGTAGCGCTGAAGAGTCGAGTTTTGTCCCGTACACTGCCATCATATATAATTCTCTGAAATTTTGGGCATCTGTCTTGCACCATGAGTTTGAATTTAGTATTGGTGTCCAATCTAGGTAAACCAAGATGGTAAATCAGGGGAATACCATCTAGACGTAACGCTATGAAAACTTCGTGCAAAATGTTCGCCGATATTCTACCAGATCCCATAATCAGCCAATCACGACCATTTCAACCTTTTCGCTCTGACAATGATTGATGTTTACTTCAAGGAGATTAACATCTTCGCATGGCACAATCTTTTGATATTTTCTATCCCTACCAAAGCCAGACTTTTGGGCGGGAGTAAACTCTTTGATGTTACGGACCCTGCCGGGAAGTGATGCCTTATTTGGAAACTGTTTTGGGATAATGTTTATATATTAGACCACGAGCTACCGTATGTAATTATGCTGGGCGTGATTTTGAAATAGTTACAACCAGCTATCCATCTGATTGGCTAACAATAGTAGTTTCAACTCGCACAGGATTTATATAGGGCTGAATTCAGATATAATATTCCGTGATATTATATCTGAGTTTACTGAGATTGTATTGGTGTCGTGAATATGTGCATAGCTTTCTAAAATCAATTCAATATTTTGATCAGAAAGTTGCAGATTGAGGATAAATCTATCGGTTAATACTTGGACTGTATTTGTCATCATACATGATCTTTAGGACAACTAAAGTTCGGTCCATGTTTGGACATATACATGTAGTTACAACATATGTAGTTATACTATGTACAATATTGTATTGATTTGATCAGGCCTACTCTATGCACGCAATGATATACCACATACATCATTTGATGGAGCCATCCAGCTGAGCTCTAAGTGAGAGATTCCTAGTCAATGAAGGATTACAGGTGTATTGATTGACAGCTGGATTGGTCTGGTTATTTATGGGTTATCGATCTTCAGGCAGGTGTCTTTGATCTCATTCTTGTACCCAGTAAACAGGTTAGGGCAATCCCTCTCTATAAAATGGAGGTAAAAAAGGTAAATCAGTTCACATAATGAATTCAGCAAAATCTTCTTGAGGCTCACACAGCCATATATATTCCCATCAAATGATATTAAAAAAGTAAATTGCATGTATATACTAATTTGCATATTATATACTAGGCCAACTATTTGTCATGCAGGTGAAACAACATTGATTGGTTCTTCAAATGGCAAATTAAGTTTAGAACATGAAACAATAGATAGATTAATGTGCCTGAAGTTTTGAAGCATTGGTTAAGAAGGAATTAAAAGTTATTGAGCAAAAACGACATCTTTTACCTCCATTTTAGGGTCTATCCGTCATGTATGATACATTTTGTACATCAATCCCTTACAACATGGGGACTACGTGTGGGGAACCACACAACCAAGTATTTAAAAGGAGCAAGTGTATCGCAACGCATGCTGTAGCCGATTGACGATATCATACATGACGAACCTACCCATTTTAGACAGTGGGATCACCCTAACCTGGTAAACTAGATTGTTTTTTTACCCACTCTGTACCATATCGGTACAATTGTACCAATAAGAAAGAAATTCCACTATTGCCTGTCATTGACATACAAAAATAGAAAATTTATAAAAAAAAATATTTGAATCAAATTCCCATGAGTATTGAGAGTAAAAAAAGCAGAACCTGATTAAATTTGGATTCCTGTGGATTCATATAGAACAGATTTGCAGGAATCTGTGCAGTGCCTCAGAATTAAAATAGCAGAGGTAGAGACATGTACTTGTATAGAATATATCGACTGAAAGCCAGGGTTTTCAATTGCTGAATTATCCCGCAATTTTTCTGTAACTATGCGGACACGTCGCAGTGCTAATGTCATCACTTTCACATGTTTCGCATAGTTCATGTACACAGTAGACTATACATGTATGTATATCAGCACATGGAAGGGGCAAATCAAAGTAAATTGACATCCGACCCAAATTTATCCACTTCCAATAAATCTGTATAATTTCATTAATTACACACAGCTGACAATGGTTGCCATCTGCAGCATTGGTAAAATGTCAGAATTGTATGATCCTAAATAGAGCAAGCCTCCCCCTCCAAACTCCTCACAATAATGGCACTAAATATTGAATAAGTGTGGTGAAAGATGACAGCAGCTCTCCCAGACTCAAAGTATAAAAGCCCCTCCCTCAATTTCTCGGCTCGTAGAAGAGGTCCATAACCTTAGCTTTGATTGAAACTTCAGTACTAGTGGATAAACAGCAACCTTTCTCCATGTTCACAGAGCATCATTCATATTGTTGTTATGGTACATGAAAGTATCACAGAAAGTATCATGAAGAAATCTGTGTCACAGAAAGTGAAATTTTTCCAACCATAAAATTAAGAAGTGTTCAGGACAACTGAAATTTGCTTTGGACAACAAACCTTGGCCTACATGTACATGTACATGTACTGTATTTCCCCTAATAATTCGATCAACGGAAGTGCAGCAAAATGGCTTATATCTGGCAATATTTTCCATGACACTAGCTACAAAGTGTAATATTTTGTAATTATATGATTTTTTTCAATTTGAATGAAGAATGGGAATCTTACTTTTTCTCTGTCTTTGAATAAAAGAGTTGAAAAGTGAACTTCCTGTGATTGAATTATGGGAATTACTGTATGTAGTTGAACCTGCACATAGGGAACATTCCTTTATTCTCAAGCACCACTAACATGTAGCATGACTAAACATCATGTTGATGAAAATTGCAGAAACAGCAAGAATTTTCAATAAAATATATGCCATAACTTGTCTGTATAATTCCATAGTCTACTTAAAGGTCAACCCAAACGGAATTTTTTTTGGTCTAAAAATCCTTAAAAATCATAGTTCATACTTCACTTTGTATGAAAAAAATATTGAAAAAATTCTAATCTGATCAGAAACACACGTAATATGGGAGCAAAGTGGGCTTTTCCACACTTTCACAGCTGGGTTGATGACGTCACGCAGGGAAGTTGCCTGAGAAAAAACAGCGGATAACATGGAAAGCGAGTGCAGTCAGAGCTCCGGTTCAGATGTCGATTCGAGCGATATCAGCTGCTTAGATGGAAATATTTTTCGCCAAGAAGATGAAATAGACATAGAGGAGGATGATGACGGGCAAATTAACAGTTGTTTGCAGACCAACGGCGGAATTCAGCCCTATCAATTTGAGCCGTACGGCTCCGATTCTGACAGTGACAACCACTCTGACAACGTGGAACTCGACGACGACAGGATTCGGAGAGGTCGTTTGTTGAATACAGATTGGTATGCAACTTGACTGGAAACCTTATTATCGTCATCTATAAGACCAAATGTCCATATATTTCAAACTGTATTGAATGTAGAACGATTCTGTGATGTAACGAACGAGCACATCTGTGTTGTTATTGTTGTTACTGACCGAGGCAGCCTTTTCGAAGGGATAAACTCCTTGATTCGGCAGTATGGACAGTAAACTGTTGATAACTCTACTGATATACGTCCGACTTGAATTTTGTTTGTTTTCCCATAATCCCCATGAAATACCAATTTCAGAATTATATAGTTTGATAAAAAAACTTTGGACATTCATGGCGAAAAGTAAGCCGTGGTGAGTGGATCGGCATTCACATTTGCTCAATTTTCGACAAATTACCTCAATTAAATTGAAATCGAATGATATTCCCAGAATCTCAAATGTCAAGGGATTATGAAAGTATAATTATCACTTCTGTATCTACAGCCATTCACTCCAATTGGTGTTTTTTTATTTATTTACTTATCAAACGTATATATATTTATGAAAGATCATTTTATTATTATTATTAAATAGTATATAATTTAGATAATTTATTTGCGTGATGTTTGTGCCAACATTTGGCTAAAAACGCATACATAGAATGAATAAAATTGAACATACAAATACAGACATTAAGACACATTGGAACAAATGGTTAAACGTGTATATATGAAATAGAGACTCATCCAGTCTAACCTGTAGGTGCTCAAGCAACAAATGCCACGCGAGAGCGAGCAGGGCATGTACAGCCGTCCCCCTGCCCGAGGCCTCGCTTGCAGGCTAGGTTCGTTCAGCCGATGTCCGTGATAGATTCTGTGGTATACGGCTTTAACATAGAGAATACAAGACGGCTTCCCTCCGTGACGTCACCGCCTGAATTGACAGGAGAGCGATTTTCACCTTTCAAACGGCAATATCTCGCCAACCAGACTGCACAAAATTATGAAAAAAATATCATTATTTTCAGAATCGAAAGGACTATTTTTTTATATTTTTGACCTCAGAGCGTTTCGGTTGACCTTTAACCGTGTGAAAGCATCAGAGTTCATTTGCATACCAAATGGGTTTTTGAAGTGGAATATACATTGTATATCGGCAACTATTAGGAAT
Source organism: Hanleya hanleyi (assembly GCA_036873755.1). Classification (NCBI taxonomy): domain Eukaryota; kingdom Metazoa; phylum Mollusca; class Polyplacophora; order Lepidopleurida; family Hanleyidae; genus Hanleya; species Hanleya hanleyi. The sequence goes on along the minus strand of JAVTVY010056300.1, from coordinate 13,885 downwards.
ATTTTGATGAAATGAATGCCGAAAATCTCAGATTTCAGATGGCAATAACGTATCCATTTTAGTAATGGTGATGATTTCTCAGTTGTGTTTTGGCTTCTTTTCAACAAGGAAATAACTGGCAACTCATGCAGAGCCCTAGGAAACTAGCTTGTACAGTGCAAGAAAGAAGTGACCCAATGACAATGTTGGCCCGGTTTTGACCGACTGTTGACACAAGTTTAATTCTAAAATTTTCTTGACCATTGACCAGTCTTAAAGGTCAACCCAAACGCTCTGAGGTCAAAAATATAAAAAAATAGTCCTTTCGATTCTGAAAATAATGATATTTTTTCATAATTTTGTGCAGTCTGGTTGGCGAGATATTGCCGTTTGAAAGGTGAAAATCGCTCTCCTGTCAATTCCAGCTGTGACGTCACGGAGGGAAGCCGTCTTGTATTCTCTATGTTAAAGCCGTATACCACAGTCGTAAGTAGCTGCTTATTTCTGGAGATTTTCGGAGTATCGGGACATCATTTGTTAAATATGCCGCGACGTTGTGTAGTGGGAGGTTGCAGTTTTACTACAGATGACGGTGTTGGTATTCATTTGTGGCCTAAAGACGAGAAAATCGCTGCAAATTGGACGAAATTTGTACGCAACACGAGAGTGTGGAAAGAGGGCCTGAGCCAGTACTCGTATAATTTGCTCGGCACATTTTGACAGAAATTAGACATCATTCGAGGACATCTACAGCGTAGCAGTTGAATTCGGGTACAAACCAAAACTAAAGAGAACAGCTATTCCAACTATCAAACCTAAGGACAATCAGAATGTGACGGCAAAGAAATCGGACAAGGAGAATCTATCACGGACACCGGCTGAACGAACCTAGCCTGCAAGCGACGCCTCGGGCAGGGAGACGGCTGTACATGCCCTGCTCGCTCTCGCGTGGCATTTGTTGCTTGAGCACCTACAGGTTAGACTGGATGAGTCTCTATTTCATATATACTATTTAATAATACTAAAATGATCTTTCATAAATATATATACGCTTGATAAGTAAATAAATAAAAAACACCAATTGGAGTGAATGGCTGTAAATACAGAAGTGATAATGCTTTCATAATCCCTTGACATTTGAGATTGTGGGAATATCATTCGATTTCAATTTAATTGAGGTAATTTGTCGAAAATTGAGCAAATGTGAATGCCGATCCACTCACCATGGCTTACTTTTCGCCATGAATGTCCAAAGTATTTTTATCAAACTATATAATTCTGAAATTGGTATTTCATGGGGATTATGGGAAAACAAACAAATTCAAATCGGACGTATATCAGTAGAGTTATCAACAGTTTACTGTCCATACTGCCGAATCCCGGAGTTTATCCCCTCGAAAAGGCTGCCTCGGTCAGTAACAACAATAACAACACAGATGTGCTCGTTCTTTACATCACAGAATCGTTCTACATTCAATACAGTTTGAAATATATGGACATTTGCTCTTATAGATGACGATAATAAGGTTTCCAGTCAAGTTGCATACCAATCACTATTCAACAAACGACCTCTCCGAATCCTGTCGTCGTCGAATTCCACGTTGCCAGAGTGGTTGTCACTGTCAGAATCGGAGCCGTATGGCTCAAATTGATAGGGCTGAATTCCGCCGTTGGTCTGCAAACAACTGTTAATTTGCCCGTCATCATCCTCCTCTATGTCTATTTCATCTTCTTGGCGAAAAATATTTCCATCTAAGCAGCTGATATCGCTCGAATCGACATCTGAACCGGAGCTCTGACTGCACTCGCTTTCCATGTTATCCGCTGTTTTTTCTCAGGCAACTTCCCTGCGTGACGTCATCAAGCCAGCTGTGAAAGTGTGAAAAAGCCCACTTTGCTCCCATATTACGTGTGTTTCTGATCAGATTAGAATTTTTTCAATATTTTTTTCATACAAAGTGAAGTATGAACTATGATTTTTAAGGATTTTTAGACCAAAAAAAATTCCGTTTGGGTTGACCTTTAAGGATTTGTAACCATGTATCCAACAAGATATATTTAAAGCTGCATGTATATAGTCAGTCGAAACAATCTCAATGCATCCCAAAACAATCTTGTGGGCAAAGGTTTGGTTGACCATTTGTTTTTTTTAGGCAAATTCCCTCTCTGAACATGTTGAAACCAATAGGAATGCAAGTAATGTTGCTAAATCAAGTTGTCAGACTGTATTTAGAGCATTTAATACTCCCAAAGATTCTGTGGGCTTTGACAGTCCGGCATTGCAGCCTTTCACTACAGTATGTGAAATAGGAAAATAAATTCTAGTTGCCCTTGGGCAAGTACGGGCAACCAACACATCCGAATGCATTGCAGTTCAAGGGGAATTAGGTTGCCCAAAGGAAATTTTGATTGCTCCGGGCAACAGGGCAAAGGGCTATTTCGCACCCTGCACTACAACTTACCACACTCTGTGCCGTGTATGGGTGCCCAAGCTAAAAATCTAGAACAGGCCCTGCATGGAAAACAGGAAAAGTGTTCTCCTAAGACAGATGGCCATTTAATATAGGTAATTTAACATGAAAAACTCAAGGGGGGGGCTTTCATATTGTGGTCCTTAAAGACTGGTGGTCACTCAATATTAAAGTGGTGATTGTAAGATCTACCCTATTTCTTCTCATTATTCAGATGGCAAAACTGAACTTCTGGCTACTGTGGAGAGTAATTCTACAAACTTTATACAAATTTCACTAGCTATCTCTGCAGTTCTTGGGACAAGTAACATCTCCATGCTACATTATTTAGCCTCAGTTGACATAAAGATGGATTTTTTCTGCTTCAAAGAATAAAAATGCTGTTTCGAAAAATTAGAAGAAATAGGATACATGTATCTGTTAGACTGCAACTTAAAACATACCAGTTATAACAGTACACATGAAAGCTTGTATGCTTTCTTATTTACAATAACAGATAGTTCATGTATGATCTCTAGTGCAGTTTTAACAGGTGTGCTCTGTACTCATTTGTAATAATTAATTGAAGCTGGAATTCCTCATAAATCTTGATGATTAATCAAGCCAATACTTGATACATGTAGCAGCAGGTCCTTGTTATCCTGTCACTGTCAGGTATCTTCTTGACTGGATCTATAAACAGCTTGTGAATATGTTACTGTCAGTCATGTCAGTTGTAATCAACTTTTGGGGCTGAAACTGTTTACTTGTGTTTTTACCGTTCTTTCATTTTATCTATTGCAGACGATAAAGAATCTAGAGCCTGGAATATTTGCCTTACATTTACAAGAAGTAGGCGGCAAAAACTATGAGGCTTCCATGCAACATGTCAACCATTTTATCAAGTAAGCAAATTAACCTTTACTATGCACTAGTTAATTAGATCGTACAATTAGACTTTGCTTCCATTTGGAGATGTGCCAAACTTGCCAAATTAGTTTGGCCTACCCAAACTGAAGGATACAACAGGCATATGAAACATACATTGTAATGCCACCATCCCTGTCCCCATGGAGATGAACATTACCAGTTAGTAATATATTTCACTGCTCCAGTGTATCCATGTCATTTATAAGGCTGTCCTGTAGCAGAGCCCGTCCAGTGAGGGTGTGGTTATTTCTTCACCATAGATAGTCTTGAATGCAATATATTCAAGAACCGTAATCAATACTGGATCGCTTAATCATGTTTATGGTGTTTGTACACATGTTATGCTAAATGCTCTCAATAACAGGTCGTTAACTTAAATCTCCAAACAAGAACTCATTTGAACATGTATCTACTCAATATGGACGTACTAAGATCGGAAACTTCAGCTCGAGGAGGCTCAAAATGATATCATTGGCCATGTGACTGAGGTTAGGCAATAAGACATTCGTTTACATTGACAATATTAAATTTTCAGTGATGTCTTCTGTTTGCAAATATAATGAAATGAGAACCTCGACACCACTAAAGCCAGCATATCTCAATCTAGATGAAGAAACCACCAGTAAATGGGACTACTGGACTGGGCAGAATTGACTTTGTCAAGAACAAAGTGTTGTCCGAATGCTGTGGTCAAACAACTGGGGGAACAAACATTCGTGCCTCAATTTCTTCCTTGCCACTTATAATTTCCCCATCATTGTTTCACTACAAATACATTAAAAGCAATTTTATGGGTCTGCTGATTTCAATCACTCGATTTTGACGGGTGTGATTGCGCTCCCGCACAATAACACTCGCAAATGCGTCTTCACAAGCGTGTTTAAAATCACGCCCCTAAATAAACATCGTCAAATAACAACAACTTCTCATTTCTTTACTCATCAAAACTTAAAAACAGATCGCCGAACGATGTGGTTCTCACAAAAATGAAAACTGGCACTTGCGTGATCTGCGTGTAAGCCAATGAGAACACTCGTTTTAAAAACGCTTGGTGTAGTAATGGCCGACGGCTACTTGCCGGAATGTGACAGGAAAAGTACTCCATGCGTTCAACTGAAAACCTTCCTTAACTGGAACATGACATTGATGATAGGTTATAATAAGACAAGCACAGCAGGAAGTGAGTTTGTGAACTTTATATGGGGTAAAACCTGCGCAAAACATGCAAAGAAAATACGAATGTCGGGTGTTCGCGGCCAGGTGTTAAAATAGAAATCACTCCCACAAACCAATCCAGAAGAGCGATTCTGGCACGAGCAATTACTCTCACCAAGAAAATTTGCTGGAGTGATTTGTAGCTCTCGCAGATTTTTCAAACACGAGTGACTGTGATCTACATGTATTCTCAACTGAATGACACACACATGTACATGTATCAAGTTGTGAGTGGTCATATGGCTGATAGACTGACAGTACTGAGCATATTCCCGAAATGAACATGAACAAAGGGAAAAAACATTTGGCCAATTCCAGGCTATTTATTATCTCATTCTCTGGCCATTCCTAATAGTGAAATAAGTACTTCCATTAGTCCCGATAGTATTGTCTAATAACTTGGTAGCTCGATACAGTAACACTGAGTATTACAGACAGATTGTATAACAATTCACGTGACTGCATGAGAGAAATATGCCCACACTGACAGGTCTACTTTTATGTGGAAATCACATTACCACCAGTCAGAGTAATTACATTATTGCATGTATGGAAAACATTAGTCTGCTACCTGATTGAATCATTACATGTATGTGAGGCCAGCAGGGAATAAGTTGATAGAGGGACTGTTAGATTGCTAAATCACCATATATCATCTACCAGATTCTTATTGCAAGGTTACTTCTTCAGTCCTCTTCACTCCATCCTTTTCTCCATGTTCCTTCTCCCAATGCCCCTCCAGGGGCCCTCGGTGTCAGAGTGGTCTAAGCCGCATTGCTGGTGATCAATTGTCTCACACTACTGAACCGGCATGGGTTCGAGCCCCGCTGGTGCATGTGTGAAAGTTTGCCAGTTACTTACTGATGGGCGGTGGTTCTCTCCAATACTCCGGATTCCTCCACCATTCAAACTGTCTGTCACCATACGAATGAAATAACCGTGACTGTTACATTAAACCTAATACCCCGCCCACCCCATCTGTTCCTGCACTCTCACCATGCTTACCGTTAATATCTTCACTGATCACCTCCCCCCCAAATTTTCCCTTTTTACCTGCGACACACAGGTCTACGAGAGGCTTGCGTTGTTGTTGTTCTTCTTCTGCTTCTTGTGACTTTTTGAAGTATGCATGCTTTAAGGCACCGTTTCCAATTATCGTTCGCGAATGAATCGTTTATTTCGTCAAATTTTCTCGAAGTCGCGATTTTCCAAGGCGCGAGGGAATGTTTTTTTTTCCTTCAAAATAAACGATTCATTCACGATCGCTGTTCGAATGGGTTTTTTTGACTGTTGGCAATCGTTTTTCAATCGAGAAAATTTTCTCGAATAAAAGCGATATCGCGATTCAATGGTGTTTTAATCGAGAAAATGTAAGCGATTGAAAAAAAACGATTGAGGATTATAGCCGAAAGTAGTACGGCAGCCTGACTGACCCGCATACACGTTAGAGTTTCTGTATAATAAACATTTCAGTCAGACTATAAGTTCGATCATTTTTTCTTCTTCCTTTTCTATTCTTCTTTGCCTTGTGTAAAACTATAGCATGTTTCAGTTCAGTTGACGGTTATATAGATACGATGGGGATATTGAAAGAAATTGAAATATATATATATATATATAGATAAATAACAGTTGAATACCTGCCCAGGATAATATATAGAAAAGAAAATAAAATAAAATGACACTGACAGCTGGAATTCGTCGTTACCGGTTTCACCACATCATCGGTGGCTCATCAGAGGAAACAGATACAAAACAGTACCTGCCGTTCCATTCGTGTCATCCGGGTCATACGAGACGGGGAATACCGTACAATTTAGCAAGGCGAATATGTACCATAGTGGATGACAGTGAGTTAAAAGATCGTAGACTGAAGGAACTCATACCAACAATGATAAAACAAGGATACCCGAAAAACTTGATACTATCGGGCATAGAGAGGGCAAAAGCTATTCCACAGGAGCAACTTCGAACTGTGAAAGAAGGCCGTACCGACACAAAATCTATTCCATTGGTTACGACGCATAATCCGAAACACCCGAATGCATTTAATATCATTAAAGAGACATTGCCCATGCTCAACGGCAGTCAACGAATCAAAGACAGTATGAAAGATGTTAAAATTATCAATAGTAAAAGACAAGGACCGAACCTTAAAAAATTATTAACGAGGGCGCGTTTTACTTTAGAAGAAGAGGAAGTTCATGGAGTAAAGAAATGCGGATCAAACAAATGCGGGACTTGTGCTTATATACTAGAAGGCAGGCAATTTAAATTCAAGGGAGCAAATAAGGTCTTTGAGGTGCAATATAATATGACCTGCAAAGTAACCAATGTGATATATGTCATAACATGCGCTGGTTGTGGTGAAAATTATGTGGGACAATATTCTGAGAAATCGAGTGACTGTACATAAACAACAGATACGAGACCCTGAAACTCGACAGATTGGTCTAAGTAGACATATTGACGAATGTGGAGCTGGGAAATTTACCATATTTCCATTTTACAAAGTATTGAAAAATGACAAAGACTTCAGAATACAGAAGGAAACATTATTTCGAAAGAAATATAATTGCGTCTTAAATGAATTACCAAATTGATATATTTATTGTGTAGTTCACGTCTAGTCAAACTGTTATTGCAAAATGTGTATTATGACGTTAAACGTAAAAGAGAGGACAGTCAAAATTATGACGTCACGCTTTAATTCAAACATAGCATGACGCTACGCGTCATGGCTCAATGTTGAAAAAATATTCTATTCGATATGACGTCAGTGTATCTTTTTTTCATATATATATATATATATATATATATATACATAGGAATAATGGTGAACGATATATGCATATAATTATAACTTCATATTTACATATATTTTGTACGGGACACAGGCCCGGATATGGTCAGATCGAGTCATTTACACTTGCCATTTCGTCTATTATTTTGAGTATTTCTGTGTTTTAAAGCTGGTATTATTCCAAATTTCTTGTATAGTATTTTTCGTGAACGTTTTTGGCATGGTGCGTGCTGAAATTTTGAGTTGATTCGTCAGATTTTCGCTGTTCGCGTGGTTTTTTGTCCTAAGATCACCGTTTTCCTTGTGTAGATAAATGGCGCTGTATTGAATATAACATTGTCATACGGGGCTTTTGAGTCTTCGAAAGTACTTAATTATTAATATATAGCGCGGGCTATTTATAAAACTGTTCACAACTGTCCTTATTTTTTTGCTTGGTTGTTTGAATTAATCTTGTTTGGAGCTCCCTGGGTGGGAGTTTTGTTGTGTGGCTCCCTAAGTGGGAGTCTATAAGTGCAAAACCCCACAGTTGCCTGGCTTGTGGGATATTTGATGGTAGATGAATACGTATATTTTCAATAAATTAATAAATACAAAAGGAAAAATATATATATAAAAGAAATGATTCAAAGAAAATAATGATAAAAATTGATTATTTTTCACAATTTGATGAAAATACACTTATTCAGTCACCATCAAATATCCCACAAGCCTGGTAACCGCAGTATGGAAAACACTGAAAGTGGGCTGAACGCGGTTTGCTTGGCAAGATGATCAAGGTATCGCCTTTGGCTAAAAAGGGAACCTTGACGATGCGAAGATGTGTTTCAAAAGGCCTGTATATTTCAGGTCACGTGACTTGATTGCTGAAGAATCAAACAACGCCCCTCACCGTGTACGATACTATATGAGAAATGACTGCATTAATATAAAATATGAATATAAAACATCTTTCTCTGTCCGACAGGTTTTCAACTCCCACATTTAAATCTTTAGTTTTGTGAAAAAAATGGAATTTTTAACCGATGATCGTACTCGGACGAGAATTTTTTTCTCTCTTGCCAGCTATGTTAATCCAGTATGAGATGAAAATATATAATATTCAGGTGGTTTCTGGCTTGAGCTTCCCTGTGGAATCATTCATAGTTCATTTATCAATATGTAAAATTAAGATATGTATTGTACATATGCGAATCCAACCGTATATGCGATTCAGTCACCATTGTGATATGTATTTAGTATAAATATGAAATCACTGCCATGAATATTCTTATAATCAATAAAATTAACTTGATGGTGATTTTTTGAACTTATTCACATCTCAATAGTTTAAAAACTGTACCAAAACATGAATGGATACCCTTTCCTAATATATGTTTTACTATAACAAAATCTACATATTTAATTACACTATTTTTCACCTTAATTAACCTAGAAATTCTCGGTTGGAGGGCTAAGCTGTTCTGGGTTATTGCCACGCGCCCATTCACACCTCTATCAAGTCTGTGCCATAATCATTCTGATAATGCAATCAACGACGAACTCAAATCCACTTATTACCTATACCCGGTATTTACGAAAACAAGATATTGTGACTATCATCCTGTATTGTTTATACCAAGTTGCATGAATATATGAGGAAATTATCGGACGTATGAAGGGAATGACTGAACATTAACACATTGTCGGCTCACACGATTATTATATAAACATGTAATTTTGTCATTTACGCTTCGCCAGAGTAAATCTGTGCGCAGACGTCACAGGAAGCATGGTACAGGTATGTGTATAGATATTTCCAGCATACGCCCCACTTCGGCTTGCAGGAGACTATAGATCGTGAATCATATATATTATCCGGTTATCTTATGCATTTATACAGTATAGTATAGTAATATAGGTTTTCCATCGACAAATCCACAACCAACATTAATTGTAGTTCCCAGTTCGCAGATAGAGCGGCGTACGGCGGCAACACGGCCTATGTGTCAGATATCGCTCCGCCTCACGATTCTCTCGCACCTTAAAAAAACCCGATTCTCTCGCGATTGAAGATTCGCGATCAAGAACGGATCGCGCATGGGTAAACGATTCAAAAACGATATCGCGAGAGAATGGTTTTTTTCAGAAAAGGTTCAATTGTTTTTTCTCATTTTTACCCCTCGGCCAACTTTGGCCTAGGGGTATTGTCGTCATCATATGTACATGTACGGCTGTCCGTACGTCCGTTACCGCGATATCTACAGAACCGTTTCATGCATGGCAACCAAACTTGTTACATCTATTTATCTTCACGTAAATCAGAAGCCTATCGAAAATGAGTCATCTCGGACAATATTTTGCAGAATTATGCCCCTTTTTACAAATAAAAATCCATTTATGATTTGTTGTTGTGATAATTTCAGAACCGTTCCATATACAACATCCTAACGTGATACAGTTGTTTCTCTTGACCTGAACTAGATGCCTATCGAAAATGAGTCGTGTCAGAAAGTATTTTGCAGAGTTATGCCCCTTGTCTAATAAAATCCACTAATTCCTATGTTAAGTTTGCATATAATTTCTATATCATGTTTGTATTTATTTATTGATAGGATGACTGATTTATTGATTTATTCTCTTACACAATGCGAAGAATGCCTGCAAATCTGTTTTGAAAATGACACTAGATGCCTAGCGAAAATGAGTCGTGTCAGAAAGTATTTTGCAGAGTTATGCCCCTTGTCTAACAAAATCCACTAATTCCAGGCTTTGAATTTGGGGAAAAATAGGGCAAGGCCACTTTGGCCTTGGATAATGACCAGATTTTGGGGGCAACAAGGCCAATGGACCAGGCATTAAGGCCAAATGTGTTAATATACTTAGGGCACTACAGTCACTTTATTTGCAGGTGTTCTGGAAGATATTGCCATGAAATAAATAAAAATGAAATTTCCCCAAGCCTGGGTTATTATTTAATGGGCCTCATATAGTCATACGCCCTTTCTAGACTTATATATCCCCATCCTATTCTCACACATATTTTGCAAACTCACACATATTTTGCAAACTCTGCCTATAATATCGCAATATTTTCACAGCTGTTTGTTATTGTTGTTGTTGTAAAACATTCAAAAGTTATCCACATACTGTCTGTAAATATACAAATTATAAAAGATCTTATCCAGTAATACGAAAGAAGGCATATAGCTTCCGCGTGTTTGAAGCCCCCTTCTCCAGTTCCCGAGATTTGGTCGCAGAAACACGTCGTGTGACGGCATGATCACATTATTTACTTTAACTTTCAATCCAATGACAGCACTAAGCGACCCGCCCTCTGTAGTCTGACCAAGGGGAGAGTAATCCGGATTGCCAAACGGGAACCATCCATTGAAGCGTAATCGAACCAAAAACAGGTGGCTCCCGAATTACGGATGTCGTAAAACTGTACGATGCTGTTTACGGTAACAGGAAGAGGGAAAGCTGATTTGTAAACGAAACCACCGATCACTGTATGACTTTGCTTTTCCAACGAAATTACCAAAGCAAAGAATAAAGAGAGAGAAAACGCGAACATATGATGGAAATAAGATTGGTTTTATTCTTAGGGTCACGTAGGCCACTTGAGGCTTCACGGCGGCCGTGTTGTGGCCGTGTACTTGGTGGAAATTTGTAGGGCATGTGGGCAAACTAATGGTAAGGACTTGCACAAAAATATGATTAATTCTGTCACCTGACATGATGAATTCTACAAGAAAGAGCAAGAGGAGAGCTTTCCAATGCTTTTTAAATTATATTTCTAGCCCCTGTTAAAGCCAATATCGCGATATTTCATTTTCGTCACATTTCTGAATTAATTAACATTATATTGCCATAAGAGCCATAGAAAATATGTGACCTCAGTGATGAGGAGATGCATATATAAATATATGCATAAACTGATGAATATATAGTAATCAAATGATGCTGTGTGTAGCGACTCGATCGTCTAAATCATTAAGTATACTATAGGTCATAGGTCGGGTCATCGGTACAAGGTCATGCGATCAAGGTCACGGTCACAGGGTCAAGGTCACGAGGAAAAGGTCAAAGGTCAAGGCAAGGTCACAGAGGTCAAATTGATGCAATTTATGTGCTCCATATAGAATATTCAAACTGAAGCATTTGTCTATGAAATAATAAATACGACTCCAACTGGTATCTACAACACAACATCAAACTGTCTTACTAAGAATAGTAAGATGGTCACAGTCTTACCAACATTACTAAGATGGTCAAGGTCAAAGGTCAAAAGTCAAGCCGAGGTCACAGTTCAAATTGATGCATTATGGGCTCCATATAGAACGCTCAAACTGAAGTATTCGTCTTTGAGATAATGAATACGACTCCAACTGGTATCTACAACAGAACATCAAACTGTCTTACTAAGATGGTCAGAGTTTTACCAAGATTACTAAGATGGTCAAGGTCAAAGGTCAAGCCGGGGTCACAGTTCAGATTGATGCATTACGTGCTACATATAGCATATAGAACACTCAAACTGAAGTATTCGTCTTTGAGATAATGAATACAACTCCAACTGGTATCTACAACACAACAGCAAACAGTCTTACTAAGATGGTCACAGTTTTACCAAGATTACTAAAATGGTCAAGGTCAAAGGTCAAGCCGAGGTCACAGTTCAGATTGATGCATTACGTGCTCCATATAGCATATAGAACACTCAAACTGCAGTATTCGTCTTTGAGATAATGAATACAACTCCAACTGGTATCTACAACACAACATCAAACAGTCTTACTAAGATGGTCACAGTTTTACCAAGATTACAAAGATGGTCATGGGGGCAAGGTCATGGACCAAGGTCAGAAGTTCATGGTAATGGTTGGAACCCACATTATGGTTAAAACTGCGTCAACAATTGATACGTTGCCACCAATTTATCTCAAATAGTAACGCTTATTCAGGATTAACGGCGTAATCGGTATTGGCTGTTCTCACCTGAAGATCAATTTATAAAAGTACCAAGTCACCATTTCTGATATCAGCAACAATTTCATCTAATTCGAGAAAGTTAATCTCCGAATTGTGATAAACAACCTCAAACTCGATGACGTCTGGCAGTGACTTCTCAACAATGTGTTTAATAGTAGCTTGGTACCACACATCCTGGCCGTTATTGTCCTGCCACAGGTGAGAAATCTCTTGTTGTTCTAATAGTTTGGGGTTCCTAATAATGTCCTGAATATTTTCGCCCTCTGATGAGATGGAATCTGTGATTTGCATCAGCTGTTTCAGTTTTTCCTTTACCACAACAAGTGACAACTTTTTCCCCTTACTGTAGAGTGTGAAAACACTGTTGTCTTCATGTTTCTGTAATAGTATTTCCTTTCTAGTTTTAATCTGCGTTTTCACAGCCATCCATTTCTGATTTTCAGTTTTAAGTTTACTCAAGTTTTCTTCCATTTCACGTTCATTGAGCCAAAGGCCACCAAATTTCATGAGGTCACCAAGTATGTTCTCCCTCATCATTCGTTTTCTTTCTTCTTTTTCAGACTGATCCATTCGTTTCTGTCGAAGGATTTCAATTTTCTCCGAAACAAGGTCCCGCTGGTCCTGCCGTGCTTTCTTCATTGTTTGCCTCGCACATTTCCTTGCAGTTGTCATCAACCTTTGTTTCTCCACAGGATCTTTGTTTTCTAACCAACTGCTTGTTTTATTGGACACGTAACAGATTTTTGAATCATGGAAATCCAAATTTGCATTTGGAGCCCGTTTTACAGCATGGTCCAGCATGCCGAACACCCGTTCACCACTCCTGTTGTTTGACATACAGGAGGCAGCCTGGGATTGTAGATCTTCACTTGGGTTGTCAAACTTGCCACCTACCAGCTGCTCTTCCAACTGTCGTTTGGCCACTTCCAATATTTTTGCAATGATTAGTTGTAAGAGTTCCTTGGTTGATACATCACTGTCGCTGGGATTCAACAATGACTGAAGCAGATCATCATTTTCGGGAACAACCTCTTCAAATATGCTCTTGCCTTGCAAAAGCTCTGTGGCATCAACCTCCCAGCGTTTCAACTTCTCTATGGCTTCTTGATAGTAATCATTCATCTCTAAGACTGGTCTGTCTTGATATGTGACCTTAAGCCACGGACCTGTAACCAACTTCCCAATTATGACAAGGGCTCGACATGCAGTTATTAGTGAATCTTGCTTGAGATCAGCATCCACAGCCTGTAAAAGTATGTTTCCTCTACCCCACACTTTATTGAGAAATTCAAGGAGCAATGGCTGCAACCTGTAGACAGCACCGGCATTGTGGAAGAAGATATGGAATCTCTGCCCAACGAAGTAATATACAATTTGTTTGAATATTTGTCGGCTCTGGAGAAATGCCTTGAGCTCGGCAGGACAACCAACCCCATCCTTGTAAAACAGCTTACACACAGCTTTTACTAAGGACTGTGTCTTGCTTTCTCCTCTGCGACTGTAACTATGACTACTGGCAATGGGCTGCTGGCTT
>JAVTVY010056299.1:0-31677 GCA_036873755.1 Hanleya hanleyi | reverse complement strand
CTGATGTGTTTCCTGACAACACCTTGACCAAGTACGTGACCCAGTTACCACAACCGTTGCATTTACCGGGACGCTGGGAATGTGGACTCGTGGATATCCAATACCCTTACTCGTGGTACAACGTGCGAGCCAATGAAGTATGGTACGAGGTGACCTACGAAGGACAAGAAACTCGACTCAAACTACCCGAAGGTCAATACGATACCCCAAGGAGTTCATGGGTGGACTGAGAAGTCTGATGCATTATAAGTCTCTACGAGACGTCACGAATACTTCAAAACCCATCAAATCTTTCCCCTTCAAAAATCATGTGGACTTCGATTACAACGCACACAACGACAAGGCCAATCTCACGCTCAGCCCCAACGTGAGTGTCGAACTCAGTCCTACCCTACAGCAAATGCTGGGTTTCAATTACCAGGGGTACGCTGGCCCCACCGGCGAGATAGGCCACATCCCGATAGACATGCGTGGTGGTATGTATGGCCTGTACGTCTACTCGGACGTGGTCGATGCACACATTGTCGGCGACAGCAACGTACCTCTACTGCGCGTCTGCCCGGTGAAAGGCACGTATGGAGCTCAAGTCACCCACAGTTTCAGGCATATCGTGTATCTACCCGTCAGTCAGACCGATATTGGCTCCATCGTCATCGATATAAGAGACGACACGGGACGACCGGTGGCATTCGAACGAGGAAAAGTGGTGCTGACACTTCATTTCCGTCAAGTCCGAGCGGTTCACTTTGCATAATGAAGGTGCCTTATCAATGCCATACAGCCAGTTACATCGATCATTACACCAAACAGGCCGGGGTAACTTTCCTGTCTTTGCGGGTACACGCATGCAACGAGGACATGGGCTGGGGAACATACTCGGGAGCATCGTCAACACGTTCCTGCCCTTGGTGACGCGTGGGGTCAAAGCGATCGGCAAACAAGCGGTGCGCAGTGGACTGCAAGTGGCGGGTGATGTCTTGGGCGGTGCGGCACCCAAAGAATCCTTGAAACGGCGGGCCAAAGAAGCGGGAGGCGTCTTGGTGGCCAAAGCACAACGCACCGTAGGGAAAAAAAGAGCTGCCCCACCGAGACCACGCACCAGTCGACGACCGACCCAGCGACGACGCACATCGAAGAAGACCAAGGATATCTTTTCTTAAAGATGGCTTTCATCCATGCCGAGTCGTGTCCTTCTACCAACAGTGAATTTGATTTATGGACCGTCCCACCTACTCAGACCAGTGCCAAAGAGGGTCAATGGGTGGAACATCTGCCCCTTTCCAGCATTACAGCCACAGGCCCCATTGAATTCACCATCACCAACGCAGATACGACCTACCTGGATTCAGCCCATACGTACCTATATGTGAAAGCTAAAATCACCAATAAAGATGGGACAGTCCTGAAAGCAGAGGCACCCGTGGGTCCAGTGAATCTCTGGCTTCATTCGCTATTCCAGCAAGTGGATATAGCCCTGAGTGATAAACTGGTGAGCGCCTCGACCAACACCTACCCGTACCGAGCCTACATCGAAACACTGTTATCCTACGGGCGTGACGCTAAAAAGTCGTATTTGACAGCCCCGTTGTTCTACCAAGATACCCCAGGCAAGATGGAAGCGAGTCCTGATAATGACGGCTATACGGAGAGAGTGGATGCCACAGCAGAGAGTCACTCGGTCGATATGATGGGACGTCTGCATGCGGACTTATTCATGCAGGACCGATACCTCTTGAATGGAGTACCTGTCAAAATACGACTAGTGCGCGCAACGCCTGCGTTTGCCTTGATGGCCCCGAATGAGGACCTCGAGTATAACATTGTCATCCAAGAGGCAAGTCTGTTTGTACGCAAAGTGAAACTGAGCCCAGGTGTACAGTTGGGGCACATCAGAGCCTTGGAGAAAAAACCAGCCCAGTACCCGATTCGACGAGTACAGACCAAGGTCTTTTCCGTTCCTAAAGGCAATATGATTGTCAATCAAGAAAACCTGTTCCTGGGGGATTTGCCCAAGCGTTTAACCCTAGCCTGTGTGGAGAACGTCAGTTATAATGGGACTCTCTCGATGAATCCGTTCAACCTAAAAGCGTTCAACATCAATTTCGTGGCCCTGCATGTGGATGGCCAACAGGTACCGGCACGGCCTTTACAACCTAATTTCGGAACGGACAATTACATTCGGAGCTATCTGAACCTCTTCACAGCAACTGGCCAAATCAACCAAGACGAGGGAAATATGATCAGTCGAGACGATTTCGGCAGAGGGTACACATTGTTCTGTTTCGATCTGACTCCCACCTTAGACAACGATCATCAACTGAGTCTCGTCAAGAAAGGCAACTTACGCTTGGAACTGCATTTCGGGACCCCTTTACCGAAAACCATCAATGTGATCTGCTACGCCGAGTTTGACAACATCATTCAAATCGATAAAAGCCATAACGTGCTGTGTGACTTCGCCACCTAACATGGATACAGACCAGATAACCACCGTGCTGGAGAATGACCCAGGAACACGTATGGTCTTTCAAGGAGTGTTCGCCCGAGACGTGTTCCCATTAGACCGTGTGTATCCGGCTGCTAACGTCCTGAATACAGACCCGATGGATCGGCCCGGTGAACACTGGGTGGCCGTGTACTTGACAGAACAGCAGGGCGAATACTTTGACCCGTACGGCCTGCCACCCCTCCATCCCGATTTAACAGACTTCATGGATCAAGGCACAGAGACGTGGTGTTGGAACAGTCAATCGTTGCAAAGCCTGACCAGTGGCGTGTGCGGACAATATTGCTTGTTTTACCTGTACCATCGATGCCGGGGAAGACCCTTATCTACCATCGTACAGATGTTTGACGAGTACCCCAAGGCCGAGGACCGAGATGTACTCGTCTATGACTGGGCTGCCCATCATTTCAATGTACAAGTCCCGTTCTGGGCTTGAATTCTTTCAATATACACACGCCCCCTGTTCTGGGCTTAAGTTTACAAGCCCCCTGTTCTGGGCTTCAGTTCTTCCAATGTACAAGCCCCCTGTTCTGGGCTTCAGTTCTTCCAATGTACAAGCCCCTTGTTCTGGGCTTCAGTTTTCACGTGGTCGTTCTCACGTTGTTGTTGTTACTGAATAAAAAAAAGAGATCTCACCAAAAAACCCTGTCTTGTGTGTTTTATTCATAATGCATCTGGAGATTCAGTCAAACTGAAATCAGTGGTGTAGGATGGGGCCAAAATGTAACCCATCAAGGTTAGAATGCAAGAGCACTATAGTAAAATAGAGAGCCAATGAAATCAGCCCACAGACCAAGTACGTGTTTTGGTCTAGGTGTGGAGCGGGCATTTCATTGAGGTACGTGTATACGGTGAGTGAAGACTCGTCCAACACGTATAGATTATGACTATAAGTTCTTTGTATTCTCCGAACCTTACCGAAAGGGAGACCGTTGACCTGGAGATGACCTTTGACCTTTTGACCCGCGCGCGCACTGCCGGTGATGACGCGCACTTCCGGAGAACCCCTGCGCGCGCGCTGCGTGCTGGGTCGGGCCAGGCCAGTGGAAAGGTCCCGGCGGTTGAACATCCGGACGTCTAAGGAAACATTTGGAACTCTTTCAGTGCTCGGGATGTGACCCATCAATACCCAGCAACCCAACAGAGGTGTTAAGACCATGATATAACCTGCTCGGAGCATGGTTAGTACGAATGTTTCGGTGGTGGTGGTGTTCAATAAAAAAACTTCATGAAAACCCAAGTGAAGTTCGAATATTTATTAAGGTGAACAAGTGAACAAGAATGTATGTACAAGTATATAAGAACGTTGCAAACAAGAATTGAGGTGAACGTATGTATAGAGAGAGAGAGAAATCACAGTGGAGTATATAACAGTTAGACCGAGTCATCGAACTGATGTATATCGAGTACTTGTTCAAAAGAATGACAAACAAGTTCATGGTGTAATGTATATATAGAGAGTAATTTAGAGTCCAAATATGTATGTCCATTAGAAAAGTCCGGATATAATATATGTTCACAAGTCCAGGTAAGTGGTACTGATGCCATCGGGAAGAACTTTCCGTTTCGGGTAGAAAAATGTGAAGGCATCTCGTTTCTGGATGTAGGTTCGCATCTGGTGGTCGACGACGCGGAATCCTCGGTTAGTGCCACTCGCACTGGTCTGGCTTTGGAGCACGTTCAGGTACAAGGATTTGTCGATGTTGGGGTCACGCCGGTTGACTCCTTTGCAACTGAACTTATTGTTTCCATCTCCACCGTAACAGAAGTAGGTCTTGGACGACAGGGCGATCATGGCATCTCCACTCCACTCCAGCTTAAACAGGCCCGGCGTCCGCTTGTCGTACTGTTAATGATCACGTCGAGGTAGCCACTGGTCCCGTTCCACCTCATACTGTGCGCGTAACTCGGGTTTGACCAGGGACTCCCAATCCGCATTAGAGACGGCCATGTAGGCAGAGTCCGTATCCATTTCCATGAGTTGCCAATCGGATGGGTCGAAATACACACCCATGAAATCATATAAAAACTGGAGCATCCTCAGTTTGGCCACCTGGTATACCATATATCCAATTTGGAGGGGCAGGTTGTAACGAATGACCCTTTTGGCTGAAGAGATTTCATAGGTATCATCATCGATGACGTCGACGGACCGAAACAGAGGCGAGTTGATCTTTTTGCGGGCTTGTTTGGTTGTACAGATATTGACGTTGACGTGCTTATCCTGGTTCGTGACCGTTTTCCCATAATAACCATTGCCTGTCAATTTCCAAGATTCACCGATGATGGCCTGACTAGGATCTTGATCGCCTTGACGACGGGCAGACGTGACGATGTCGGCATTCCGCGCGAAACAGGCATTGGGTACGTACTGAAGGATTTGGTACACGCGCATCACTTCGAGGCCATGGCTCATGTACCACTGTAGCAGAGGGGTACCCAGCAAGATTTTCTCTGCCCACATACTCCCAATCAACATGCGACGAGGTTGTTTCAATACGTCATGTTCCTCAGCATAGGCGCCCATGGTCTCTCCAATGTCAGCCCGACCCACCAGCGTGTTCTTGAAGATAGGCGGGCACTGGGCGAAGAGTGGCTTGAGATGGTCGGGAACATGCAGGTCGCATTCCACAAATCCATACAGGGTCCCGGAACGAACGGCGTGGAAAAGCTGTGGCAGGGTCAAGAGTGGTCGGCGACTGAGCGGGTACTCGCGCGCATTAAGGAAGTCGCGTAAGTGTGGGAGAGCCTGGCACATGGTGTGAAATTCACACTCCCACAGTTCGATAAGATGGTACCCCAACTCTTTGACGTAATCTCCATTCTCCACCACTTCTGCTCGTAATTCTTCTGCTGATTTCCCACGTCGTTCGTTGAAGCGTCCAGCGCTGAAAGGACATTGGTGGCCGTGCCAGTAACACCCATAAAATTGAAAAACGGTCGGTGTTCCTTGTACAAGGGCAAACCCATCGACGGGGAGTCGACGATCTCCTATACGCTTCTCTGTGGCGTTGGTCTGATGGCGTATATAAATTCCCCGTCGATCGGCTTCCCAATCCAACCACTGGTCGGCGAGATGTTTGTACGGCGTACGTTGAGGTGTGAAATGTTGACCGTCTGCCAACCAGCGCGTATAATGCCCGCTGGGCATGGGTTGGGCGAGAGACCACAGGTACAGGGCATTGGCGTCGAATCCAATGATTTTGGCACAGGGTTTCCCACCGGGAAGAGTCGTGACATCCTTCTCATGGTAGCGGTGAAAAATAAGGCTAGGTCCGCCGACGATGTTCTGTTTTAAACAATCGTACATGGAAGAGATGGCGAAGCGCGAGACCCGGTAAACTCAAACACTCCTTGAAGATGTCGACGTGCATCTCGCGACGAAAGAGTTGAACCATTTTCTCGGCCGCTTCGAGGAAAGGGACCACATCTAAGTTGTTATACCACACCAGGAAATCTCGCAAGGTCTGCATGTGTTGGTCGTTCCATACCTGCTGTAGTTCCCGGTACGTGTCTTCCGGACATTCCACTTGCTTGAGATCGTCATAGAACGCGTCCCGGGGTGGCAACTGTGTTTCCTCCAAGCGGTCGAACGTCGATATGTAGGTGTAAGGGAACTTCCCTTTGGTTTGTGCACAGTCATAGGCCTTCACCCACTGATCGTAGCTATAATTAGGTGCTAAGTAGTTCCGTACATCCAGGAAATGGAGTGATGTGGTGGTGAGGGCCATGTGGTTGTTGATCTTTTTGATGACGGACTTGATGGTATCGGACTGGGCCAAGTAAGGGTAGAGAAATTCCTTCACCATGTTGAGATCGTATCGCCCCGAGTTGAATCCGAGCACCGGTAACTGGCCTAAGTATTGCAGGAAGCGGATTTTCAATTTCTCCGCATACGGTTTAGGTAAAGGGACATCCTGCGGTTGCATGGGCTCCGGCTTCTCGGACTCTGACTCGGACTCTTCCTCGTCACTGAACGATACACCCAGTGTAGGAATGCGGTCGTCGAGTTGGTCCAGTACGTCCTGGAACTTGGACATCAATAGTTCTGTACTAGCCGCACTCACTTCTTCTAAATAGTCCATCATGCGGGTAATCAAGTCATGGGCGTCGCCGGCGGACACGAAACACACCGGTGCAGCGTCATAGCCAGGTACGTTGCTGGAAATACTCACACTCAGGGGAATATGGCGCTGTGTCCACTGTGTTTTCGCCGAGGCCGCATCCATCGGTTCCAAAATCGCCTCGAAATCGTAACATGCCCGGTAGGGGAAATAACGATGCTCTTCCGGTATGATGAGACCTTCATCCGCCAGTTCCTCGAAGATGCTGGGCGTGTTATGGTACACACCGCCAGGAAATTTCCGTTTCACAGTGTGATCACAAATCTTTTCGTGTCGATGTAGGTGGTAAGACGCTTTGAACACCCGATGGCATTGGGCACAACTGTAGGATTGCGCGTACAGACTCATATCATAGATCAGGGAAAAATGATTCACCCCGCCGTCGTCGAAGATGTTGACTTTCATGGTGGAAGCATACCGTTCTGAAGACCGATGCACCAATTCAACCACAAATGTGTCGTCCTCCTCCTCCTCCTCATCCTCCTTTTCTTCCCGTAGTAAACGGTACACGTTGAACAGGGACTCCACGACATCCAAATTCTTGAATGGGACTCCCCGGAACTGCCGCGGATCTAGGTCTTGTTCCTCTAAATATTGTCTCCAATAGATATTGGCCACTCTATCACAAGCCCGGGGATGACATTCGTTCAAATGAATGGCTAAACACCGGAACAGACATTTCTGGTCTTTGTAGGGTCCATGTGCGCCTTGTGTTAATGCATACAGTCCTTTTCGATTGAGCAGCCAAGGGGGTAGTAGTACAGGGGCACCGATAGGATGATCTCTCATTTTGGTCACGAAAAATGTCACGTTGGTGACCATTTCCACAGTCCACTTGGTATTGGGGCGTTGCAACCGGGCCCATTCCAATGGGTCCAACGTAGTCAGTTGGTCGATGAGGGGCTCCAGTGACGCACGATTGATGATGGTGAATGGCTTGTCAAACACATAGGTATTATTGCTCGGGTAAAAATACCGTACCTGTTCCGTCTCTTTGTGCCGTAGAATATAGCCGAATGTCATATTCACTTTGAACGCTGTCACTTGGTCTCTGAAAATGTTCTCGGCATAGTTAGGAAGATACGTGAGGTCCTGTAGCCGGAAATTATACAAGTCTTGAATAGGGCGATGACGGTGGAAACATCGTCGGATGATGCTCCAATGGCGCTGATAGATGTCACTCACAGGGTGGTCTTCGGGCAAGGCGCCAGCGGGAGGCACAGCTGGATCCTCAGGAAAGTCGTGTTCGCCTCTCACATTCTCACGCGCCAAGGGAGATCTCGATCGGTCACGTCGCCTCATCCTGATCGTATACACTCCTGTAAAATAGAGCCGATTTTGACAATGAATCGGTCACGACTTCTTATTTCTTTGGAGGGGCAAGGTCAATAGGACTTGCGCTTTTTATACTACTAAAATGTGAAGTAGATTACATCTTACATAGGCCTTAAGGCCGTGATATGCATATGAAGTATTCTGGGGCAAGGTCAGTACTTCCCAATTTTCCCTTTGTCTACTACTCGCCGATTTTTTATTTTTTTTATTTTTTATTTATTTATTTATTTTTTTCCCCGAGAGCTACAACATGACACCTTCCACGACCCATTCGAACCCATAGCGGTCCCTCTCTATCCCAAACATACACCCACATAACACCCAAAATGACCATGTGGGAATAAGGACCTACAAGAGGCTTGGCCTAAATTGAATTTTATTGTACAAACACTCAAGATGAGCAGGTACATAACAAATGTAACATACAATCACAAAAATACAGTGGCAATAGTTTTGGCCCAATACAACATGGCCTAGTGCGAGTTGTCTCCCTTGCGTAATAAGGTTCAGATGGCGCAATGGTTGGAAAGCTGCGATTATCCGGGGGAATGATGCCAATTGCCATCCTATGCGCCATTTTGTGACACAAAACTCTTAAATTCGTGCATCATATTATTCTAGAATGTATTGTGAACAGTTTGAAATAAATTGAGACGTACGGGTAAGAGAGATAGAGATGGTGTACGGATATTTCATGATGTAGCGGGAATGTGTAACGTAGTACAAATGTACGGTGTCCCATTCCGTGTTCCTTGTCAAGTTGCTGGGAAAATATGCCGGAGGACTGACTGCATATGTGGAGACTTACTCGAGCGTTATATGTCATGAGCTGTTTGAGAAAAATACGTGATAAATTGAGACGTACGGGTAGGAGAGATCTTGTCTGTTTAGTCAATTGTTGGATCATGTCGTCTGCCAGTTCGTTGTTGGTGCTGGCAGTACTACGCTGTAATCTCAGCTGAGCCATGCGCGAGGCATGGTGTAATTCTTGTTGATAAAGTCAATGAGTGATTTTGAGCGACAAACTCTATAAATAGTAAGATCGTAGGCATATATAGTGATGGTGTACGGATATTTCATGATGTAGCGGGAATGTGTAACGTAGAACAAATGTACGGTGTCCCATTCCGTGCTCCTTGTCAAGTTGCTGGAAAAATATCCCGGAGGACTGACTGCATATGTGGAGAATTATTGGAGCGTTATATGTCATGAGCTGTTTGAGAAAATACGTGAAATTTGCATTGATAAATGGTCCAAAACCGGCAGTGGACGTCCATGCAATCGCGCGAATGAAACTAAAAATAGAGGTGTTTGTTGACATAAAAACAGCTGATCCATGTGAAGGATGGTTGAGTTACACGAGAAAATTCTGCCAATATATAAATGCCTACCTATAGATAGTAAAATTGGCCGCTAAAAGTTTCCATAATATAGGGAAATAACTGTGATGTCTTTTTTCACTGTGACACGTTCTCCTAAAGACCTAAGCTGAAAAATTCCGAGAGAGAGGGGGGGGGGATTTCCTAGCATAGATATTATTAAAAAATAATTTATATTACATACGTGTACGGTGTTGATTGGTGTTACTGAGTGATACTGGTCAGCTGCATCTCATCAATGAGGCGAACACGGTACTTTTGAACCTTCACTTCCTGGGATGACTGTAGGCTCAGACTGGTGAGTAACTGCTACGGTGTAATAGGCTGGTGGCTGGCTGGTGAATTTGCACTGGTAAAATGAAAAAAAGTAAAAGGTTCTCCACAGCTCATACAAGCAGGCAAGCAGGCTGGCTAGAGGTGAGGCAGGCAGGCAGGCAGGCAGGCAGGCTAGAGGTGAGGCAGGCAGGCAGGCTAGAGGTGAGGCAGGCAGGCAGACAGGCAGGCAGGCAGGCTGGTCAGGTCAGTCAGGCAGGTAGTGCAATGAATACACCCCACCGCTAAAAATCGCCTCCTTTTATACGTTTATCTGCAATCCGCCATTTTGACCACACTCCCACAGCCGCCATTTTGACCACACTCCCACAGCCGCCATTTTGACCACACTTGCACTCAGTGACATGCCGCCATTTTGACCACACTCCCACAGCCGCCATTTTGACCACACTTGCACTCAGTGACATGCCGCCATTTTGACCACACTCCCACAGCCGCCATTTTGACCACACTTGCACTCAGTGACATGCCGCCATTTTGACCACACTCCCACAGCCGCCATTTTGACCACACTTGCACTCAGTGACATGCCGCCATTTTGACCACACTCCCACAGCCGCCATTTTGACCACCCCACCACGCCGCCATTTTGACCACACTCCCACAGCCGCCATTTTGACCACACTCCCACAGCCGCCATCTTGGTCCCACACTCCCACAGCCGCCATTTTGAACCCACCACGCTGTCATTTTGACCACCACCACACAGCCGCCATTTTGACCACCACCACACATGCCGCCATTTGATCACCACCACACAGCCGCCATTTTGACCACACTCCCACAGCCGCCATTTTGACCACCACCACACAGCCGCCATTTTGACCACCCCACCACGCCGCCATTTTGACCGCCACCACACAGCCGCCATTTTGACCACCACAACACAGCCGCCATTTTGACCACCCCACCACGCCGCCATTTTGACCACACTCCCACAGCCGCCATTTTCACCACACTTGCACTCAGTGACAGGCCGCCATTTTGACCACACCACCACACCAGGCCGCCATTTTGACCACACTCCCACAGCCGCCATTTTGACCACCACCACACCAGGCCGCCATTTTGACCACCACCACACCAGGCCGCCATTTTGACCACCACACATGCCGCCATTTTGACCACACTCCCACCATCTAGACATGCCTTGATCACGTGATCAAGTTACGCCCCAAATACGGCCCGGGGGGAACAAAAAAGTAGGTCAATGTGCGCTGTAATGCACTTATACTACTACTCTCGGCGTATCCCAAATATCCTTTTGCGCAAGTTGTAGCGCAGTCAAGAACCACACTCAATACCATGTCACCGCGTTCTGAACGTCATTGTTTCGTAACGTCATAATGCGACGTCACAACCACAATGGATGTCACCTCAGCTCTTCTTCAGAACAACAGGCGAAATTCTTTAATTAAAAGTCAAGCGTTACTATAAAAATGAAAAAGTAATTCGGGACCCCTCCCCCTCCATTTTGATTGTAAATTTTGAATTTATATTGAATTTGGAACATATACTAAGTATAGAGAAAATGACATGGATTTTAGTCATTCAAATAGCAATTGATGTAAACATTCATGTTAATAATAATATTATTATAACTATAATATTATTATTATTATAACTTAATATTTTCAACGTAAAAGTATGCAAAAATCGTGTGGGACCTACCATTTTTTTTATATTAATTGATACCCTTTAAACTGAGTAGGAAGAAAATGACATGGATTTCAGTCTACCCTGGATTTAAAGCGCCACTAGCGATCAAGGCGCGCGCAAATTTCGTTCTGAATCAGCAAACGAGAGTAATGGACGTAGGTCTATTCGCCATACCATCACCATATTAAAGTTATGAGCAAGCTAAATATTACCTTTCCTTCACAGATCTATTTGCTACGATTGGGTTTACTAAAGGTGAATATGGCCGGTTTGATATCATAGAGAGAAATGCTGACACCTTGGAGATCGGTGCCCTAGTGTCACCGGGACACTCCTTCCGTTTCCGGTCACCAGGCTTGACGGGAGAGGTTGGTACAACTTCCATGGAATCATTGCGTTATCCGGGATTTTTTATTCGACATCGTGATGACAAAGTGTACTTACAATCCGTATCATCGCCGCTACAAGGACACATATTTTACAGAGATGCAACATTTTCAGTTGACCACTTGAAAACATTCGGCAGACTTAGAAAGGATTTCATGACTCTTCAATCTGTGAACTTACGCGGACATTATCTAACCAGCAGTGCCACTGGAATGGTTGAAGTATCTGCGACATTGCCAAATCGCGGACGACAGTTAATCAAAGGCAAGTAATCGTTCAATCACGCTCGAGGAGTATATTTATCTTCTATCTTTCTTCTTTCTCACGGCACAGACCCTCGTCGTCGTCTCCTCCTCCTCCTCCTCCCCCTCCTCCTCCTCCTCCCCTTCCAGTGGGTGACTTGCACAATACCAACTATCCAATCATATTCTGTGAATGCCACCACTCGTTTGTCGATTTTCGCCCAGTTAGCCAATCAACTGACAGGACTGCCACTTCTTGTTTAACTTCTGGTCATATTGTGCAAGCCTCCCATTCATAGCTGGCATCTCCATATAGCTATACCTTTTGCATGAATTCATAGCTATCTTCATGTTATATTATTCACTTCTGCTGCGTCCGTGTTTGAATTTATAACCAGTAACCGAATAGCGGGAGCTCCGTGTATCTAGTTTCTTCTGATTTCGAGTGAGTGAGTAGGATTTAACGTCGTTTTAACATTTTTTCAGTCATATCACGACGGCGCCTACATATGCCAGAACACGAGAGTGTCCACAGTTCCTATTATTCTGGACACTGATCAGCCCAGCCATTACAGCACCCGGTCACCCATCCAAGTATTGATCGAGCTCAACGCTGCTTAACTTCGGTGATCTGTGACGAGAACCGGTGTGCCCAACGTGATGCGCCGTACCTCTTCTGATTTCGATATATATATATATAAGGGCAAGATTGGCATTCGAAAATGTAGCATTACAAAATCCGTTCGAGTTCCCCGAACAGGACCCGCCTGCCAGTGGCTATTGCTTTGACAACTCCCGTTGTATACCCCCCTCCCCGCTCTCCGTTGTCATAAATCAACGTTCTACACATTGCTATGTTTTCTTTTCAGTGAACGAAATAGCAATGGTAGCAGAGTCCGATATCACGATGGGCTGGGGCTATGTCAAACAAGACCGTAATATATTCGCGATTGTACTGCGGAGAGGGATCGAGCCAAGGTTCCGGGCACTGACACCAGGTCTTTCTGCGCAACCCGGAAGTATCTCCTTCGAGTCGTTAAAACATCCGGGTTACTTTGTCCGTCACCATAAGAGCAACGTTTTCCTGGAGAATAGCGTCAATCCCAGAGGAAAGAACTTGTATGATGAAGATGCCACGTTCTACATTGATAGACATGTATGGGTGCCAGGTTGCCTCACTTTGAAACCTATGAATGATGTCAATAAGTTCGTGATCAGTCACAATCAACACCTAAAAATAATTCCTTATGACGGAACCAGAGCTTTCCAGGAAAATTCATGTTTCTTTTTGCAATAAGTCCTGTCCAATTTATGTTGTTTGATGTAAGTAAAAAACTCTCTGCTGAATTCAGCATCAATATCTGCATCAGCTTTCATTTTTTCTCTCTCTCTCACTCTAGCTAAATTTGGTTGGAAACTCTGTCTAGACAGAAATTCTGATTATGGTTCAGAAAAGAAAAACTTCATTTGACGCCCATACTCTCGATGGGGCTGCTGTGGTGCATCGCCTCTGTATATACGAAGAATTTACCAACAGTGCTTTACTGTACCATCCCATACAGCAGTTAGGGAATTTTAATGGAGTCGATGTCATTTGGGATCCCTCTATTTCTAGCAGCATCAAAGAGTCTACTCGGGAGAAACGAGGCAAAGCTATTAACATACATGCATACAAGCCTATTTGTGTGTCATTCTTAATCAATTTCACGATGGAACCAAAAGTTAAACTTGAGACAGAAATATATGTCTTTATTAATAATATAAAACGAATTTAATACCTTTAAATATCCGTATTCCCCATTTCGTTTGCCTGTCGGTCCCTGGTTCATTTCGTTTGTTAGCCAGATTTCTTAATTTCTCATCGTCAGCGGAGGGAAATCTACCTTTGTTCAGCTGATCACACTCGTGTTGAGTCTGCATTTAAAGCAGCAAGAACAGATTCGTCATCTGAGTCTCTTATGAACTTTTCGATGTCCGCTTCTCTAGATAATTCATATCTGAAAGCACGTCTTGTTTCTCCTGTTGATCTGTTTCTTATTGTGTAACACTAGTATGTCCCAAATGGTTTGTAAATATCTGCGATTATACATTTTCTGCCTTTAAAATAAACTAAAGTTCCTTCTTGCAGGGTATCCATTCTATTTGTTTATTGGATTGTATATAGGCAGACGAGAATTTGTCCTGCCATTTATCACCCGCCCTGTGAAATGGATTCTCCCGAGTGAACACATGTGCGTGTCAAGATCACGGGTGTAGATTTCATACGTCACAAAGCTCTTAACCGTGCTAAATCGTCTATTCTATATTCTAAAGCATCTGCCTGATCTTTAGCATTGAACGCATAGGGAGATCTGTCCTATATTGGACGATATAGTACCCTTTCTCACGTGACTCTATTCCAAAATGGACCTATTCCAAATACGATTTGGCCGGGGCGAATAGATTATCGCACCGTCTGCTCAATAGTAAATGGCTATAAGTGGAAACTACTCGCAATTTTCGACTTTCAATAGATATTGACTACATTATCTGTTTTCACTTAGTTTTGCGACTCGATAGGCTAACAAATGCGAATTATTTCGCATGATTCTTGTCGTCTCGCAGAGTCTGTGTATCCGAGGGCGTGGCAATCGTGAATGACACACGTGCAGAAATCGTAACATTGCTGTCACTCAAGATAGATTTCAGTCGGCTGTTCACAGGAGGCGGTGTACCTGTTTTAGCTAAATTATGTTGATATATGGGGCTGTAAATTGCTTGGCACGCAGAAAGAAAATTTCAGGGAGTGTATATCTTATGTCGTGTAATAAAAAATCCTCCAGAATTTTCAGAATCCGTCACAATCATTCGGTAGTGCTCTTGTGTCGGCTGTAAACTCACGCGCTGCTCGAGGGCGGAGTCAACAAAACTGTGATGGCAACTGTCTCGAGGTCGTACAGTTCAACGCCGTATTCGGTGTGAGATAATTATTGGAATGTGGCATACATGTAAATGATTCTTCATCGCACATAAGATCGCGTTTAAATGAAGTCTGTAATTTTTAAAACGAGAGTAAACATTGTCTCTGCACTGAAATACAGGAATATCGTTCCCTGAGCTTCATCCCCTCCTCCGCCCCCTCCACACCCCTCGCCTGAGAGAATAGACCGGCCCCAGTGGAACACCAGAAAAGACGATCTGGACGGGTATATCCGAGTTTATTGTCAGGGGGAATTGAATTTCAAATGAGTACGATGACCACATTTATTCTTTTATTTAGCATTGGTAACATTTATAAATGATGCTTCAGAATAGAAATAAATGTTACTTTTCCGTCCTCTAACTGCCAAGATAATGGATGGTAAAACGGAATCGCCTTTATGTTTTAGCACTCAGCCTGCGGCTTCGTCCCAAAACAATAGGCAATTCCGTTTTACCATCCATTATCTGGGCAGTTAGAGGACGGAAAATTAACATTTATTTCTTAAACACTTACACCTATTACACACTGATAACCGTGCAATTATTAGACGATTTAGCACGGTTAAGAAGTTTGTGACGTATGAAATCTACACCCGTGATCTTGACACGCACAGGTGTTCACTCGGGAGAATCCATTTCACAGGGCGGGTGATAAATGGCAGAACAAATTCTCGTCTGCCTATACAATCCAATAAACAAATAGAATGGACACCCTGTAAGTAGGAACTTTATTAGTAGGAAGTAAGTTTATTATAAAGGCAGAAAATGTATAATCGCAGATATTTACAAACCAATTGGCACCCACGAGTGTTACACAATAAGAAACAGATCAACAGGAGAAACAAGACGTGCTTTCAGATACGAATTATCTAGAGAAGCGGAGATCGAAGACTTCATGAGAGACTCAGATGATGAATCTCTTCTTGATGTTTTAAATGCAGACACAACACGAGTGTAATCAGCTGAGAAATTAAGAGATCTGGCTAACAAACGAAATGAACCAGGGGCCGACAGGCAAACGAAATGGGGAATACGGATATTTAAAGGTATTAAATTCGTTTTATATTATTAATAAAGATGTAAATTTCTGTCTCAAGTTCACCTGTTGGTTCCATCGTGAAATTGATTAAGAATGACACACAGATAGGCTTGTATGCATGTATGTTTCACAGTCAACGGAGGCGGAAGGCGCATTTCAACAAAAAGAAGAAAGGTTGTGAACGTTTACCATATTTTCCAAATCGTTCATGGTAATCTTTGTTGATAGTCAATTTGAGTAGTGCAATAGAATAGAAATAATGTTTTCATAGGCGTGCTAAATCGTTATTTTACGCATAGTTAATGTGGGGAAGTTCATAAATTTTAGGGTGCGGGCTTCGGCCTTGCCCTAAAATATATACTTTCCCACACTAACCGTGCGTAAAATAACGATTTAGCACGCCTATGAAAACATTACTTCTTGAATAAATTGCACAGTTATCGGTGTGTAATAGGTGTAAGTGTTATAGAATTGTTCTTATAGAATTGAACAGGCTGCTGATATATATCTTAATGGTTCTCTGAGCCTTCAAATTTTGGGGAAAAGACGTTTCTGCATGCTACAGCCTGGCCCACTGTTCATCGGATTAACTTCTCCGCTTCAGCCATGCAACGGTGGATCTGACAAGAGCTTTGTTTGTCTCCATATCAATAACATCTGCTAACTCGTTGGAAGGGACAACTTTCTGGCGTCATCTTTTGTTGCTTCACGAGCTGTGATTCTAGGAGAAGGGAAAGACGTTAGCATGGGAAGCCTGAAATTCCTAACCTGAGGTGACATTCAATTACATGGCTTCAAATTCTTACGCTCGCCATATTGTGGATAGTGAACATTTCCAACATCTGGAACGCTTCACAGTAGTCCTATTTGATATAACTAGCATCCTGAAGTCAGATGGCGAAGCGAGAAAGAATCTATATTCTGTCAGAGGAATAGAGTTATGGAAAACATACCTTCCATTCAGAATGAAGTCACAACATCGGTTCGTGTTTTCTACCAATCTAAACAACCACTAACAGAACAAAGCATGACAGAACTAGAACTCGTGGACTTCGAATCGCCATTCCCTCCTCGTTTTAATCAACCTTTGATGCTGTGGGGTGTGTTCTGTTCTTGTAGGCATGTATACGCGATAATAACATTGACATGTAACATATCAGCTCACATGTAGCCTAGTGTGGCCATTTAGCATGTGGGTCGTAATAGCGTGGGTTAGGGGCTCATATTCCTCGTGTATTAAAAAATATCTAACAGAATGGAGCGAAATTTTATACTAGATTACAAAGCAGTATTATCTTTATTCTGTGCTGTCTAATTTCTGTTTTGGTGGTAAACAGCGATGAAGCAGACGACATCCGTATTTACTCCATTGAAAATGCTATCGACTGCGATTCAAATATTTGCTGAACATAAATTTTTTGGATGAGTTGATTTTCTGACCATTTATCACAATTGGCGAAATTTAAAGCAATTTCTGATGGCAGGTGAACAGCGCGCTTCTAGAAGGGAGTACTTATTGTTTTCATTCACCATGCGGCTGACTGGCAAATGCATGAATAGGAATGCAACGTTAGCTGCAGATAATGACTGCTCCGCAAACTTTGTGGCCGAGAGATTTTTCTGGATGGGTGAATTGGTTGTCTGAAATAATGGAATTTATTATTTAGAATACAACATTTTAATGGCGCAATAATATTTATAAGAGCTCAACTTCAAATATAAAGCAAAATTATCAAAATGCAAATACCACGCTGATTGGTTACACAGATCAGCAAAAATCTATGTGCGCTTCTGGGCGTCCAAACGTGAAAAGTTTGGTTGAAAACAATGAACAAATGATGTGAAAATCATCCCAACAGGTTGTTCCTCATTCCATGGCAGTCTTTTGTCCATGGATGATTTATTTCTCAAAGGAGAGTAATACATGTAATAAAAGTGGTCGCTAATTGGTCAATCTAGCCTACCAGTCTGTTCCCTGCTAAACAGTTTTGGGGTGACAGGCCCCTTCACTGGGCAGTGAGATTGGGTTGGATATTTGTTTTATTTTTGCGGAGCGCTCGGTCAGTTTAGTTACAACCACAGGGGCTCGTTACCGTTAAATAGGCCGATTAGGGGGCTCGGACCACCTCGACCCCCCCTTATAATCAACCTATTTAACCATTTAACAACGGTAACGAGCCCCTGTGGTTACAACTAGCAAGACTTTATGGATCAACTGCTGCGCATAGTTACCGAAAAAAGGTACTGTGTTTTGTTATGACTGTTAATATATGCCTTATAATATAAGGCACTTACCAGAAATGTATACCAAAATATCATGGCATGAAAGCCGCAAGAACAAGTGGGAAACGTTATTTGTTGTTGCTGTTTACCTCTACCTCTATTTTTCCATTTTTCTGGGCATGGTGAGAGCCAATACAGGTATGACTTTTGTCCGCGTAACTTGGTCTCAGATCGATAACGAATTATAAATATCAATACATTCACACTACGATCATCACTTCAACAGACCACTGATCGTTGCTCACCGAGAACAACATCAACAGCTCGTCTCGAAATTTTTATGTCGAGCTCTCGCTGGTAGTCCATCAACAAAAAGGAAAATATTTATCCTCATGAGCTATACCCTAATGCAAACGTGCTTAAAGAGTTCATCCCGTTGACAGCCTTATAGTTGAACCTTATCTCTTTCTCGGTTGTTCGGCACAGTGTCCTTTTACTTCTTCCACGACAGAAACAGAGGCCGCCATTTGCATTGCAAAATACATTTTCCTTCTCCTTTTTCAAGGCAGAAAACTCTTCACTACCATGCGCAGTCAATATCCAAATCTGTCAAAGATTGCGCAACTTCAGTTTCCACCAGAAGTTCGGAGGTACATGGGTTCGTTTCGTTGATAAAATCTACACCTTTTCATCGTTCTTCCGCCAGTTAAAAACAACGTATATCATCTATAGGTAATTCTACAACAAATTCTATCATAGGACACTGAGCACATCATAGTTTTCTCAAATAAGGACCCACCGTTTTGGCTTTGTTCATGCCTTGTTGTGATTCCAATGTCGCCCTCTCCCCGTCCTGATCAATTACAGAACGCAAACGAAGGTTCCTTCAACATTCCCGCCAAATTTTGAGCTCATCGACAACAGCGTTACAGATAGACCGAACAGGGATTTTTTTATAATAATGTGACCGGGAAAATCCAAGATGGCTGCTGTGGTAGATAGGACAAATTCTACCTCGTGTCCCAAGTAAAATTCTCATAAATTCTGAAGATGATCGACATAGGGATTATATAGATTTATTCCATGCATAGTGAAATGAAGTACGCATTGCTGCATGGCGGCCATTTTGAGATTAGACTGATAAACCCCAGAATGTATTGACTATTCGACACCCATCCTGAAATTACAGCTGCTGGCCTGAGGAATTGCAAAACGAAAGTTGGTGGTTTTATCCAGCTGTCCCGATCCTTTTGTTGAGCTGTCTCCATCAATCGCCATTATTTCAGGTTTCACAAATATTAAGATAAATATCACACATAAACGACAAAATACTACTTGTGGGTCGAGTGCACAGCCACAAGCGCTACGTTTCGCCGCCTTTGCCTAATTTAGTTTAATTGGCTGCCTGAGTTGAGCAGTATGCGTCCATTGTATCTGTTTGGATAAAAGACAAGAGGAACATTACGATACCGATGTCTTACTGGTAACATTGAAATCGAGCGTTTTCAAGCGATCATGACGCAAGCATTGAAAACTGCTGACCGCTTTGCAAACTACATGTAACACCTTGCATGCGATATATGCGCTCGCCTTTCACATCAACAGTCTCATCACTGAAAATCTCGTTTCTGATATTGCGAATTCAACACTACATGTAATATTTCGGGTGACGTCATCACAACCTGAAGAGAATATGAAGTCCATGTCCAACCTCACCACAGTGCATACTTCGTTTCAGAGGACTTGTCCCTGCCCATTGAGCGGAAGTTAACATCTACGACGTGGCTTTCAGGTATACGGACAGACCCCCGCGCACAGGAGGTTATGTTTGAACCGACCGAACAACTTACTCAGTTTCGCACACGTGCGAACTACTTTTCATATGCTCCCCCATATAAATGGAAAAATTATCTATAGATCATTGATTTTAATGCTGGGTCAACATAGGTATAATGCAGAATTGACAGGTGACCGAAACGTTCGCTAAACATCGATTTTACTATATATGATGTCACTTCCGGCGGTGTGGTGCTCGGGCGGAAATCCTTTCCGAAAATCTGACTGGTGGTTGGGGAGATGATTGGTCCATGTCCTTCAAGGAATATGTTCCGCTGAATCTTCCCGAGGAATTGCGAATGTGATAATAGTCTGTCTACATCCGTTTTGAATAGTACTACATTCATTCGTCACTATCGCTAAGAATGGTCTGGTGAATTCATTTTCATTCCATTCGTCTTATGATCTGTCCATGATAGGTACATGCTTCAAGCATGTTAGCCGTGTATTCACAGTCCCCATTGTTGTTGTTATTGTTGTTACTGTACTTCCTTTTGAAATATAAATATTGCATCGTTCCTCGTTCCTCGTTCCTCAACACACGCCATGTGTTGGTCAATACAGCTGTTGGGATCACAACTTGCCTGAGGAGAGGTATTTATATTTCGCTATGAAGTTAGTAATAGTCCAAACATTTACTTCTTGCATTATTCTTTTCGACATCTTTGCATAAACGTCTGACACAGTGTGAGACAGCTGACAAATATATACATACGAGTGATGTAACTAGGGCGGACTCCTTCATCTGGTCCCATGTATCGGTAGCTGCTTCAAACTGGAACATACGGAATTGGTCGGTATAATTCAGGGAAGTATGATTGTTTCACAGTGTGAGTAGCATCTCACGTCACCAGGGCAAGACAGTGGAGGGCTACCAAACGTTTGTCAGCAACTCGGGAACGGAACATTACAACTTAAATTACATGGGACATGGTATAGGTATTGTGTTTCATATACTAACTCGTAATTACGAGACACTAACTTCTAATTAGGAGATATTATGTCGTTATTACGAGTACAAGGTCGTTATTACGAGTACAACGTCGTTATTACGAGTAGAGGGTCGTTATTACGAGTCGGAGTGCCAGGTCATTATTACGAGTACACGGTCGTTATTACGAGATACTAACTTCTAATTACGAGATATTAGGTCGTTATTATGAGTTCAATGTCGTTATTACGAGATCAAGGTCGTTATCACGAGATACTAGATCGTAGTAAGGAGATGACAAGTCGTTATTACGAGATACTAACTTCTAATTACGAGATATTATGTCGTTATTACGAGTTCAATGTCGTTATTACGAGTGCAAGGTCGTTATCACGAGATACTAACTTGTTATTACGAGATACTAAAGGTCAGGAAGGAGTCAATTGTTTTTCTTAATCCTCGCAATGTTAAGTGACATGATTGCATTAAAACAACTCTGCTATACTGACATCAGACCAATAATTCCCGGACATTATGTTTCATTTCAATAGGTCAGTGATCACTTAGGGGTCACGTCCAATTAATCGAGGCACTTTCTCGATGCCTTCGAGATGGATCGAGAAATTTCTCGACTGAAACCGGGAGGGCAGAACCGCGATCCCTGGCGACGTCTCCCGGTTTGGTCCCGGTTCTATCTCGATCGAAACATCCCGGTTTTCGAGATGGATGTGAAATTGATCAGTAATCTCGAAGGGCGTCCCGGTTTGCATATGTCCATGTTTTATTGCCATTAAATTGGCCGTTTCTTAACTTCTCAATGTATAAACATGAAATCGAATGATCTTCTCTAACATCGATAATTGATTGTATATCTGACTAATATTCGACGCCGAATGAATGACACATCAGCTGGATAATAATGACCTGGAAGCATGCGATCATTATTGTTCCATAAAATTATTTTAAAACGAAACCTGGATCGTTTCAACTGAAAATTTTGAAGTGAAGTGTTTGAACGGTGTATTTTCGTAGGCGTGTAATTTTTTTTTTTCATTTTGTATTATTCATTGCAGATTCCATTTTACTGAGAATTACTCGCTTGCAATAAGAGTCCAAGTAAGGCGATTATATCAACAAAGTTTATTTCTCACAAAAGCTTGCCTGGTAGAGGTTAGCGGAAATATTGACAGTCGAAACTAGAGGTGTTGATAATTCACACCACAGTCGGTCTGAAAAACCGCCGGCTTGAAACAACAGCGAACAGAGAGAGGTTAATTAATTGAAAGAAAAACTGCGTAAAAACAATTTTGGCAGGTATTGATAAGATATTCACGTTCTATTATTTATTGCTAGTTTCATGTGTCTAGCAAATTAACCAAATAATTAAAGTAATTCAACAATACCGCGTTTTGTCTGCGTAGGAAATGCCCAAACACTTCGTTTACGCGTTTATGTTTATATTTTCCGGTTTCCAATGAATTACAAGCCGCTCCTGTGGTCTTCAATGCCACTGTATTTCTGAATACTGGGGAAATCTTTGACTAAACGTGGTACAATTTTCAAGTCAAAATCTTATCAATAATGATTAATAACAATAAATGTTTCAGAAGAACATGTAAAATTTATTCTAGACCTGTAGAATTTATTTCAATGCGCACTTCCTGGACGCATCTCAGAAAGTGATTCAAATTCTAAAAACAGGTTCGAAATAAGTTACACCGAATAATAATATTGAGCCACCCTATGCAATTCAATTGTGTTTTTTTTTCATACAGAACGTGCAGTGAAGTTGCGCAGTCAGAGAAAGTACGCGGCCACTGATCTCTAGACGGAATAACAAAATAATGTTAAATGAATCATGTTTAATGTAATTTATTTTCCGTGGCTTAATGCATATGTACTCACCGATATTAGTCTCGCTGCCACAGAGACGTATATATAGAGCGAGCATACTCCGAATGGTTCAATCCTTCATTAGAAGGCATCTCGATTCCATTCTCGAAGAAAGTCGATTTATTTCGAGAGGAATCGAGATGGACTTGTGCTTTGAGAGAAAACCGGGAGCAAACCGGGACAACAATCGGTAGAGATAAACCGGGACACTTCGAGACGAGATATTTATCGCTTTTACTCGTTTATCGAGAAACCGTCTCGATCGATTGGACGTGACCCCTTAGACGGTATGAGAAGATGGTGTGATCCAATACCAATTTCAAAGAAACCAGATCGACCGTGGGATGCCAAATTTGACTTGTTCCGCGTTGAAGACAACACTGGAATTCAACTGGCCGTAAATATTGCCAGCACGCGTTAATTATGCGAAGGAATTGCGTGAAAGTTACAGACAATATTCAGTCTCACTCACCGATATTCAACCACCAGCACTTTATCTGAATATCAACCAATCGTGGGGCTAGCCTGTCCCATAGTCCGATACCTTCGGGGGTACGAACATTGCCCGACAGGCGGAATCGGTATATTAGTTCCTTTTTACCTTAAATCTGTTATTACGAGTTAAAAATGGAGGGTTTGCACTAAAATTCAAGTTAATTCCCTGGACAATGCCGACTTGCGTCGGTGGCATCAGTGCATCAACACATGGCTGGCCGCATGAGCTCCGTTTCGTTAATCGGGGCGATTTGCTCTCTCTTTAACCCAGAAAATATTTTTAATCGCTGGTAATTGGACTATTTTTGACCTGAAGTTGCTAAAATGATCATAAATGTAAGCTTATTGGTCCGTAGGACTATTTAATCCATAGTATCAATAAAGATTATGTTCGAATCCACATGTACGAGTCTTTCAATTTTCAGAGAGTTGCTAGTGGTCAGCGCATGTCCTTGACCATCGATCTTGTGACCTCAATCTTGGAACCCGACACATCGCTTCCCACTAATGCATCTCCACTCACAAACATGTGATTTTCTATTGTTTTCTGATTTTATTATCTC
The DNA here is from genome assembly GCA_036873755.1 of Hanleya hanleyi. Taxonomy (NCBI): domain Eukaryota; kingdom Metazoa; phylum Mollusca; class Polyplacophora; order Lepidopleurida; family Hanleyidae; genus Hanleya; species Hanleya hanleyi. Next base: position 7,771 of record JAVTVY010056299.1, on the reverse strand, counting down.
CATTAGCCTTGTGCTTTGACGTTTCGATCTCTATAGGTTTTTTGTTTAAGGTATTCCTGGAGTTTGATTAGGATTCACATCCTTGGACTGGAGTAATAGCACTGTCAATGTTTCCAACAGTTTCCTTTGTGTGTGTGGGGGAGGGGGGAATGTGACGTTGACTTATTTGGCAATTCCAGTACCTGACATATCTTGTCTAGATAATTTTAATTTCGATGAGTTTTTTGGCCAAATTTATGATATCGACCCCTACCAGAAGATATGGTTCTGACGGCACTGTAAGAGTATGATATTGAGTGGTCAAGCGAGAAAAGGTTGAACCTACAGTACTCGCTGACTGGCTGGCATTGAAATAATCCGCCATATTGACAGTAGTTCCCTTCCGCAAGCAAAACAAGTTCTGAAAATTCTCAGTTCGGTAGAAGTTCTAGCAAATCTCCAGAGTGAATTCGTCATAGCCCCAGCAGACAAAGCTCTAAATAATATAATATTCATATGTAAATATTACTATTACCAGGTACTGGTTAAGGAATTGAGAATAAGCACACCATCGCCGAATACGTCTACTTACTCCCAAACAGCGTTTACTCTGGAAGATTCATTTAACATCCACAGAACGTTTCTCAAGGAAAGAGGTATTTGTCTTTCAACCACTCATAACGATATACCGAAAGTGTACTGTACTGGAATATATATATCCGCCTTCACTGGATTTGAAGGAAATTACCGCACATCTTATTTTGACATAAAATGAAGAGGGCCTTCTTTCTCGTCGACTTTACGACAAAAGATATGATTACAATTTCGACATCTTAAACTATATATCCCTATCTGGACCGTAATATACCAGCGGGACCTGCATCAGGCGTATACATATCTCGCCTAGTAGCATTTGTTAGATCCTGTGTTAAATGTGACCATTTTAATAAACGTCACAAAACATTATTGCTTAAACATGGCTATATCATCAAGCGCCTCCACTAATTTTTTTTTCGAATTTGGCGATACATATCGCATGCTGATAGCAAAATACGAGCGTAGCGTGCAATATCTATGGAGTTCCGTTTCTAACTTTCGTCTGATTCCGCTTTACCCGAGGTTATGGGCCGTATGATCCCATGTATTTCAAGATCCTCATAGTGTTCATTCTAGATAACGACTTTGCGACGAAAATCATACGGATTAAGAATACTGATCAGCTATACAGATTTGATATTTTTGGAACATCATGATGTCTTGCTGGCATCATGAAAATTGTTGATCGCTTCTCTCTTGAGGGAAACTAGCCTAGATTTATGTATACTGTGATTTATTCTTTTATTTTGGTGCTAATGCTATTATATTCCTCAACAGGATTGAACACAGTAGTTCATTGATAATATCGGTATTCACTAAAACTGGACACCATTCTTCTGTTCTACTGTATTACTAAAGGATATCATTCTTGGGTTGTTTTGAATTGTTCTGATTTTTCATTAATTATTGTTTATGTAAAATTCGTTTAAACTATATCCTAAAACGTATAGGGATCCCAAAGTCTACAAACTGTGCATCAGCCATCAGACTGTGTTAGACATATAACTGTTCTCATATGAACAGGCCTATCACTTAAACGCCCGTTCCTTCCCCCTCACCGAACGCTGTATACACTATCTCCTCGCTTTGGATACTACCTGTATCAAAGACGTGGCGAAGGAGATATACCCCCTCCCACCTTCGCTGCACTTGAAGGAAACCATTTGGATTTATACCTTCCAATGATACATTTTCCATATCATGTTAAGGATTTCAGTTTCCATGGAAGATTCCGCGGGTACAGCTAAGGAACCGTCATGCAAAACGAACCCTACCAGGCCACCAAACTTTCTATGCTATCTCCGGAATAAAAAATAAAAAAACAGTTTAGAGCTTACACTCCGTGACTCTGTAAATGATCATATCTGTACATTTTGAGAATATTTGCATAACCCCTACGAGCACAGGATCATGGGTAAATTCAAAATGGCGGCCATGTGGGGTACCAGAAAGTGATGTTTTCCTCATTTTGGTGCAAAATTCCTGCTTTTCTGCCAGGGAAAGTGAGCAAAAGCTATTTCATTTCTCGTTAGATTATTATTTACTAATTTAGCATGCAGTTTTTGCAAAGAAAACACATAAATAAATAAAAAATCGAAAAATCAACCAAAATAGCCTGTCGCGTTGCTGTTACCTCGGCGACAATGACGTAATTGCAACGGTCGAAAACTTCTGTTGCAATGGCCGAAAACAAACAATAGTGTTTCGCAGATTAGTTTATTTCAGGCCGCTCGGTCAGCAATTCGCATATGCATGTTGAAATTCCACAACGCCCAGCATGTTAGTATGATACCGGTACAATAGTTATGCAGTTGGGACGAATAATTCTCATATAGATGAAAACGGTCGGTCTGGCTTCTTATGAAATTAGAGAGGGACCATTCCTATTGAACTAAGGGTCATTTCACGTGACGATCACCATTTCCCCCAAGCTCTACCACGTATTCATGACGTTCTGCTTCGCGCCTCTCCATTCAGCGCTCTCAGGGTCTCACGGACTGTCCCGGAGTTGACCCAAGGTCATCTGTTGCCACAGTAAACGAATATGCCGACCGTCTAACTCGGCGAACTGATATCAGCCGCGACTCAATGATATATATTTCCGCAACATATAGTTCTAGGGTAATTTGTCAAAAATCTGCCTTCAAACTGTGCGACACTGCCGTTTTGAAATACATTGAATAACTGTTGAGTGTACTTCAAGATAAATATACGTTTTGCGATCAGTAAAACAGTTAGACAAAACAGTTCTTGGTTTCTGCAAGAATCCTGCAACAAATGGCGAGACCCCTACAGGGGTATATGGAGCGTAGCGTAAAGCACCCTGGGAGAGGTTGCATTTCCCCACGCACAGAATGACGCGACGTGGACAAAGGACTGACGTCATAATAGGGATCACATGACCTTTGAACCGCTGATTGACCATTTCGTTTTCAAGTCAGACATTTCGCAAGTTTGTCGATAAGTATCTATCATCATGGGATGCATCCACAGCAGAAAGCAGAGAAACAAAGTCGTTCCTCTTTGTGCAGTGAGGAAACCATTGCTACCAATAGGTCAACATGCCGAACAAATGAAACACAAGACTGAGATGACAAATCTGGCTCCCGAAATGCGCGAAATTGAGGCTCACCTGAATCAAGAAAAGGAGAAAGAAGAATCGTCTGTCGGAAAGAACTGCACCAAAACCAAGAGTGGAAACTTTGCCTTCTACGTTTGTTGCTGTTGCTGCTTTCCATTTAGGAATTTTCCGGAAGCTGCTTATAAACTACATCCCTTAAATAATGCTTCCATATGTGCGTGTTCGAGAAGCCTATACTCAAAGAAACCTTTCACGTCTTCAGACGTTGGATGTGACCTCCCTTGGCGACACGACGGAGAAAGCCGAAATAAGACGCAGGCAAAACATCCAAGATGAAGACAAATGTCTGGTTAATCATGCACTATTCGTCAAGGAGAGACTGCATCCAGAGCAACAATTCGCAACACAAACCAACAGCTGAGGGAAGTGCCAAAGATTTCACATCCGATGTTGAGCTGCCCGGGCGGGAATCCTGTCCTAAAATCTGACTGGAGTATTATGCCCCCAGTGAGATGGTTAATCTAAACCAAGATATGCAGATAGGAGAATCTTTCGTCTCCAAGATATGAAGACATAGGCCAGGTTAATCACTTTTCCTCAAAGAGCAACAGAAGAGTTGGAGAAAGTGTCAGGAAAATGACCAAGCCGACAAAATACGTCCGTGACGTAGATTCAGAGCACTCCCTGAAAAAATGGAACAGCGGCAGATCGACGGCAGATTTGCAGCGTCGTATTCCATGCGAGACGACCAGTTCTGATTCAGACGGCTGCTTCAACGAAATCACTATACCGACAGATAAAAATAGTTTGTTGACTGCAAAATTTCGTAGTTTCCTGACCAAGAAAATATGTCACATCATATACATTGAAGATATACAGGGCCACCCACAACTTCTTCGCATTTACAAAAAATATGCAATGTCTCAGGCGATGGATGTGGAATCTGAGTGGGAAGAGATCAAGCCTCCCCCCTATGGCGACACGACGAAGAAAGACGAATAAGACGCATGCACCACATCCAAGATGTGAAGAGAAAGGTTAATCGCTGCTCCTCAGAGAGCCTGTGTCAAGAGTCACATGAGTGAGGAAATGGCACCCTCAGGCCTGGACAGGTCTCAAATAGCCTAGGTCAGATGGGGTTAAGAAATTTACTTTAAAGCAGCATTTGTTCTAATAGAAATTTTCGTTTTTAGTTTTATTCGGTTACGAATATATTTGCATAAATATCAGCGATGAACTTAATCTGTACCTCGGTCGTTCATTGTAATTGAAACATTGAAGTATGTATCACGAAAGCCGTGAATCGAGCCGTGTCTAACTAAAACTTTTTTTCAAACATTTATGACACAGCAAAGTATACCTGCTTATAGGGCAAGATTTGTCGCTCCAATTCCACTTAATCCGGGGCCAGGGACCGTGTGAACATTGTGTAATACAAGCTATTCATGCTTTTCATATGAACGCTCACATCTGACAGATGTACAATAGCGAACCAATTAGAAGGCAAAAAAAGAATCCCGGCTCGTGATATGGAATTGATAGGAACATAAAGATGTCTTGACGATTTCTTCAACCAAATCCAAACAGGTATTTATATAAATATATATATAAACACATACTAACTTCTTGCAAGAAAGAAGCGACTTGCTTTTCCCGGACGGTGGTCAAGTGAACAGTCACAACCAATGACTGACATTATTAGTAACTCATTTTCAAGAAATATACTCCTGCAGTGAAGAAGGAAACCCCACGTTATCTTGTTGATATCATTGCAAACTCTTTATCTCTGGACGAAAACGAGCTTGCATTTATCATACTTACCATATGTGAACGTTAGAGCTTAAAGCTTGAAGCGAAATATAGCTGCAGCCTTGACCTTAGTTATGAATAGCTGAAATTCATTCATATAATTGCACGATATTTTTAACCTGATCAGTTAGTAATCCAAACCGAAGTTGCTGAATGGCAGCAGTGTCGGTTTATTCTCGTGTATACAAATACTAATCTGATATTTTTTTTATATTTCAGTTGGACTACTTGACGAGTTCATTCATCCTGTTGATATGGTATAAATAAATATACATGATTAGTACTTGAGACGCTGTGCAACATGACTTTGATATTAGATAAAACTAGGCATGACTAAACTGGGTGTATCTTTTGAAGGAGACAAGAAATCATGTTTTCGACTTTCTGTGATATTTAATAATTCTGTTACATCTTATCATTGTGTTTACCTCTCGATAGAATAGAAATCAAATAAACAGTGCATCATATTACGATGTTTTAATAAACGTGTGAATCTGAACAGATAAGGTATATGTGTTTATTAATATACTTCGTTTCCGATTTCTTTTCCCCGTCTTTTGTTTTTCTTTCTAGAATTTTGATAACCATGTTGCAGATGTGGAGTGTGGTACAATATACAAACGCGATGTTCGTCAGTTCTCAAATAGTATTGGCATCGCCATCGTATTCCTTACGCTGCCACACAAAGAAGGCTACCATATATATAGTTTTTAGCCAACCATGCATCGTCCTGACGCAGTTCACTTCACATAGATAAAGACAGATCGCACACGTGCTGTCAGCCAATCGCTGTGGATGACTCATGACAGAGATCGACTTCTGACACTTCTCCATCCTCGCGAGCCAGTGTATCAATCGATAATTTACGATGGATACACTGGCTTATTTAGTCACCAATAGCAGTTCTGGATATAAATAGCTCGAGGGGTTGCCATTAAACCGAACCAATCAGTAAGCGCGCTGAAGCAGCTCATCAGGCCAATCCGCAGCGAGGTTTGAGTTTTGACTGGTTTGAAGTTTATCGCCGGCCAGACTGCCTTCGAAATCGACATCGGGTGTCAAAGAGAAAACCGCAGGCTTCAGATACCGCCGCGCTAATTCGAAACAACCGCTGGGGATGAAATGTACGAGATTGTGTAATAGAGACCTGTGCAGATGAACTTCTCCCTCCCCCACTGAGAAATTCAACTTGCATGTTTTTCTTTTACATAGTGACACATTTGCTAACACCATATATATAAATCCGACCCGTTGAATAATTGGAGTGTGGTGCAAAAAACACACACGATGTTCGTCAATTCTCGAATAGTACTGGCATCGCCATCGTACTCCTTACGCCTGCCACACAAAGAAGGTTACCATATATATAGTTATTAGCCAACCATGCATCGTCCTGACGCAGTTCACTTCACATAGATAAAGACAGATCGCACACGTGCTGTCAGCCAATGGCTGGGGATGATGCATGACAGAGATCGACTCTGACACAGGGTCCCTCTCCAATTCTCCCTCCCCAACTGAGAAATTCAACTTGCACGTTTTTCTTTTATATAGTGATACATTTGCTAACACCATATATATGACTAAATCCGACCCGTCGAACAATATTAACAGACGACATAAACCGGAAAGAAGCTTTCATTGTCAATAAACGTAAGTCAGTTTTGACATCTGAGTTGAATTGAGTTTGACATAGAAGAAGTTGCAAACGGTAACTGACAAAGAAAATTAACCAGTCAATTAACGATACAGAAAACAGAAGAAGGGGCTGCAAATAAGACCTCCGAGTCACTAACCACACATACAATCTAACAAAAGTAGTCTTCCGTCATCTGAGGGAAACAGGGAAAGAAATGTGCTCAAGTGAGGAAGATACACATCCAGTCTGACGGTATTCTCTAACTGATCTATACAACATGTGTCCCGACGATAGTGTGTTTCAATCTCTTTGTTCGTATTATTCGTGCTGAAATGTTTACTTTTACTGAGCTAATGATGTGTGTAACGGCGTTATTTAGAGCCGGTGGGACTGACAATATAAACTACATAACAGCTGAGAGATACATGTAGCTAATAACTAATATGTTAACCGTCAACTAGACTTCTCCGCTTCCCCCATTCAAAACTAAGTTACTGGCCTTACCACATGGATAGTGGCGAAATGTAAAATATTTGTGCCAAGCTGAAAGATATGGCGGAGGCTTAATGACCCTGTAATCGTACTCATCTCCTGCCCGGGGGAATTGTTACAACGGAAAACTCATCTCGGCTTGCCAAAGCTTCCAGTCTGCTACTGGCCATGCACCTAAAGCTACAGAGAATGGAACAAACGGAAACCTATATGTGATTGTTTCATATTGAACAGCATGGAAACAATTTACTTCATGTGCTCATCGTGATATGCCTTTTTTTCAAAAGATGCTACGTTGTGGATAAATTTATCTCGCAAATAATAGGCTAATTATGTCATCTACAAACAGCAATTCGAAAATCTTAAGGAAAATTTCAAAGGTTAACAGGCCTAGAGCATTTCGTGTGGCTTTACTGGGGCAAAAAGGAGTTGGAAAGTCAGGTAAGTATTTACCTTTCAATCAGTGAATATTAGTGAGTTTTTTGTCATTATTCACAAATTTTTAGTAATCACATATTCAGATATTCTTGAATATTGGTGAATTTACTACTTAAAATCACAGTAAATCAGTACTACGGTAATATACAGCACTCGAACTTTTGATTTTGAGTTATTTTCAAAAATTCATTCAGTCAGTCATTTATTGAAGGTATGTTGGATAGGCATAACACTTT